>JAFVLL020018998.1:6957-59059 GCA_021397915.2 Tor tambroides
GGCATAAAAGAAAAATTGATCATTTTGACCCATACAATGTATTTTTGGCTATTGCTACAAATCTACCCGTGCTACTTAAGACTGGTTTTGTGGTCCAGGGTCACATATAAACAAACTTTGTCTATGTGTCTAATAATGAAATATAAATATCATAATTTAAATAAAAATATTCATTTTGCTAGAGATTACATTTAACAGTGTTATCAAATTATTATTCTTCAGCAAAGATAACATAAATGTAAAAATGAGCATAAACAATTAAATAGTCAACATTGGATGATATATATTCAGTATTGACTGTCACACACTCATATTCTTCTGATTACTATTTTTGTTTCTTCTCGTTTTCTATCTTTCAGTATGAGGATGAAGAAGTTGCAGAGGAATTTAAAATCTCAAGTTTTGTGTCCATGGTTCAAGATTGCCGTTGCATTGGAATCCCCTACAGTTCACATGGTATGGCTGTGATACACTGAAGGCATTGCAAAAGCATTGTACTTTTAACCATCATGTTTATGGTTGATTCATATTGTCCATAGGTCACGTTCAGAAGTTTGACATGTTCATGTTGGAGAAATGGCCCATCATTCAGGCATTTGCCTTGGAAGGAATTGGGGCTGGAGTGTTTTTCACCATGAAATATAAGGTTTTGTATTTATGCTCTATGACCTTTACTTATGCATGATATATGGGCAATATATACATTTTATAGTAATCAAATGCTGTATAATATGACTGATACTAGTGTAAGTGCAAATAAATTAACACACCTGTTGTTATTGTGTCCTTCACCAAAATTGATTGTCTCTTGCATCTTATAGCTCACAGATATAAGTCAGAGACTTTGGCAAGCCTACAGCAGATTGGACCCGGCGTCTCTGGACTGCCTTCTCAATGAGGTAAATCACTTGCATTTATTGAAGCTTGATTGTTAGTCAAATGTCTATGCACACATTTCTTTCTTATATAAGAGTGGATGTGACATTCTCTCACAGGACCTTCAGCTTTTCGAAAGACAGTGGAGCTGTCTGTTCTCCAGTATGGAAATCGAGAGTGCACTTTCCATGCTGGAACTGTCGGAGGCCCAAGTTGCAGAGGTGTTGTTTGTAATATTATCACTACCATAATTTAAAGTCCAAATGAAGTCAGAGATGGTTTATTTACCTTCAGATGAGGTCACCTAGGTTGCATGAGCTGAGTAAGGTTAACTAATAGTTAAATAGCTATTTAGGCATTATAGTTCTTCACAGTTGACTGCAACCTCAATTTTACTCTGTTCTTGAATGGAACAGCCACTTAAATGGTCTCAATGGATAAAATCCATTCCAAATTAATCAAGTCACCACCCGCATGTTTTTTTTTTTCTTTATTATTGTGGTTTCATGTTGGCTTTAACAGTCACTGGAAAAAACGTGTTGGATATAATTCCTTGTGTGATTCTTAATCTCATTTTCTGTGTCTTTCAGCCTTTCAGAACATATTATTCGCATGGCCTTATTTCCAGCAATATCACAGACAAGAGGTATTTACAGTACAGCAGCTCTTATTTCTAAGAAACACATTCTGCTGGAATTATTTCTTTTTGTAAGGCATGTAATGAATTTGACGCTGTTTGTATGCCAGTAAAAGCAGGCAGCCATTTGTGTTGTTTGGGAGTCACTCTACTAAGGAAGATCTGGAGAACTACTGTTTCACCTTCCCTTCTGAAGGCCACCAGGTTCGCAACACTGGCCCTAGTGGGGGTGTTGCCAAACACATGGTGAGAGCACCACACAGTGGCATGATGCCTGAGACCTCAACTTAGATAAAATATTCTACTTAATTTTTGTATTTTTCTACTTAAAACAATTTAATGTGTTTTTATACCTCTCTCACAGCTGCTGCAATGTGTGGCTCCTAAAGGGCCACTAGCCTGCGCTCGAACCTATTTCTTTGGAAGCACACATGTCCCATACTTAGGTAAGTGTGTCTCTAGAAAATGTTTTAATAAAGTCATTATTAAGTTCTCTGTCATAAGTTCACTGGTTTCTTTAACCCAACAGGAAATGACAACACCCAGCAGAAGGGCACAGATCTCCAGTAAGTACTCCATTCGTGCTTTGTACTGTGTTTTGATGATTGGATTGGTATTAAATGCAGACCTGTTGTGTTGCAGGCTGCTTTCACGTATCTACTCAGCTGTGGTTCAGTCTGTGCTAGCAGGAATCAAATGTTTCTCCATCAACTCCAGTGCTAGTAAGGTAAGTATTAACCCAAAGGTGCCCTGTTTAGTTATGTTCACAGAACATAACTGAAATGCACACTTAGAACACAAAGTAAGCTCAAAGTTACTGTCCATTCGCATGGTCGCTAATATAATTATCATTATAGCTTTTATTCTTGGAGTGATTGAGCCTTTATACGGTATTACAGTAATTTTATGATGCCATCATTATGGGCTTAGAAAGAATTTTGCTCAGGTTATCAATATAGAAAATGATGCACACTTTTTTTTTCAAGGCAAAGGTTGTAGCAGAGCAAACGTTTCAGCTGGCCTTGGACAACTTTGGGTTGATTCAGTACAAGGGAGCACTCAGGTATGCAGCGAAACAGAAATGGCCCAGAAGAAATACATATTTTTTTCTTTGACCGTTTCTGAGCCGGTTTAGGGGTGAATTCTCTGGAATGGATTTAAACACTGTCATATATTTATTAAACAAACACAGAAGGTAGAGAATGTGTAGAACTCACAGACGTTCCAGTTCTGTGGAAATCTGCGTAACTTTCTCTGGGGTTCTGAGCTTGCAGATTCCTTGTGGGCCTTGGCTATCAGACAGTGGTTGTTAAAAATGAAGTTTTATTTAGGTCTCACTACAGGACACATTTTGTGCTTGCTTTGTGAATTGAGACTACTTTGTCTGTTCATTTCAGATCCAAAGCTGTGTTTAGCATACAAGCTGTCAACAATGAGGGAACGTGAGTTTCTATACACAAACATAGCTCACACGTTATACTATATTATACATTTTCCACTTTCTGTATTTCGTAACATAAAAGACAAACAATCTTCCTTTACACAGAATCATTCCCCTCAGTGATGAGGACAGTCGTTTTATGGTAAAAACTGTGAGTACAAAACTTTTTCATCCCAGCTGCAGCTTTTCATTGTACTGCAACTTGTATTAAATGGCTGACTCCTCCACAGGCGTCCGTGATGGTGCATGATATCCCAGATCTCCAGTGTGGAGGAAACCTGGGATCAGTAGTTTTCTCTGAGTCCTTTCTAGAGTCCAGCGTTTACATTCAGCAGAGAGGTAAGAATCTGTTTTGTGAGCATATTCAGTTGGAGGTTAATTAACAGGTCATGTGAGATTGTAAAGCACCTCTTCTCCTGCAGATGGCGCTCTTTCCTCTGACAGCTGTTTCACTGTGCTCACCTCCTCAGTTCCTCGCCATGTCTGCTGGCTGGTATAGTGCACTCATTGTCTCTCTGCACACTTGTGCAAAAATGTGCATTTCTGGTTAACAATGGGATAAATTATGCCAAAATAATATTTTAGCAGTACTGTTATGAATGATATTTTTGATTGAATACTGAGTTAATTGATTCATTGACTTCTGTGTTATAGGTAGATGAGGCTGATATACGAATGTCTGAACAGGCTCAGCATCTGCCAAAGGTGAAGTTTTACAGTGCAGTAGTTTGTACAAATTATTGAAGCTCTGCCCTCATGCTGTACTAAGTTCTATTTGCTTGAATACCTGTGTGCACAAAAACAGGAAGAGGATGGTACGTGTTTGGGCATTCCTCTAACAGTTAGAGACTCTGCCTACATGTTTTCCAACAGCCTGCTGTCTACACCCGAGGAAGGTCAGATTTCATCTGTACTGGAAGGTCATGGCTTCAAGTAGTCTTTGTGCATAGGCATAAATGTGTTTATTGTCCTGTAGGGAAGCTGGTGTTTTTCTCTGAGGGTATCCTGTTTGTGCATCCTCATCATGGCTCCATTACACTCTCTATGAGTCACATCAACACCATTAAACTCTATGATGGGGTGAGCAATGCTCTCATTCACAATATATTTGGGGTCAGAATGATTTTTTAAAAAGAATTAATACTTTTATTCAACAAGAATGTATTAAATTGATCAAAAGTTTACAGTACATTGATACAAAAGATTTCTGTTTCAAATAAATGCTGTTATCAAACAGTACAACTGTTTTCAACATTGATAATAATTTAAAAAAATGTTTCTTCAGTACCAAATAAGCATTTTAGAATAAATTCTAAAGGACACTTAAGTAATGGCTGCTGAAACTTCAGCTTTGCATCACATGAATAAATTACATTTAAACAATTTTAAAATAGAATACAATTACTTTAAATTGTAAAAATATTTAATAATTTTACTGTTTTTATTGTATTTTTGATCAAATAAATGCAGCCTTGTTGAGTGTAAGAGACTCAGATGTTTTCAAAAACTTTAAGAAGTATTTCCACCCAAAACATTGAACAGTACTGTTTATATCATCAATTTTGTTTTGTCTAAATGTAATGTTATTTTCACAGGGCTCTCTGTCTGATATTTCAATGTTGTTCATCAACTATCAGACCTCTCTGCTTCCGCACCTTCCATTCCCTTTACACAGTGCTGATTTCTCTCTGGCTGTCGCTCTGCTTCCCAGAACCAAGAGCTACAAAAGCTTCTATTCACAGGTGCTTACACAGACACACACATACACACACACACACACACACATACATATGCAGGTGAAACATTTAGGTTTCTGTTGTCCTGCAGAGTTGTTGTATTCTGTATAGTGTTTGTTTGTAAATGAGTTGTGATATGATTTGCAGGTCCTGCCAGCTTGGCGTAAGTCAGACTCTGGGATGAGAGTGCAGCACGTCCTCAACGATCAGCTGAGCCCTGAGCACAAGAGCATGTGAGTTAACACTTCATTCTGCATCAGCTCAGCCAACAGCATGCAGCCTGATTTGTTAAGATCTTATTGTGCTTGAGCCCCGAGGTATCATGATGTAGCACATAAATGTATTCGATGACATGTTTCCTCTCAGGTACTTCAGGCTGTTAAAGCTTCGTGAGATACATACACCAGCGGCAAACAGCCACAGAGCTGTTCTGAAGACTGCTTATCCACAGCTGCCAGAGCAGGACAGGTAACACACACGTACACACTTCCACCCTGTCCTAAAAAGGGATGATGTGGCAGAATGTCAAGCGATAAGTCGTTCTTGTTCATTTGTGTTTTGACCTAAGTAGCTATGACTATGATCAGCAGTTGACAAGATATTTTGACAGTTGTTTGTTTTTTATCTGTCAGTGAGATTCAAAATTCTGAGCCCACTATTGAAAATGGTGCTATCATGCTGAAAAATCAACAAATTGATGTCAAACTCTCTTGTATATACAGCATATATTCATATCGTCTTATTGGTTGCGCTGAATTTGATGTCTATCAAATTTTCTGCTCAGGTTCCTTCAGCATTTTGCCATCAGCAGTAGCATGGGTGAAGAATCTGTCTGTAGCGACCACTTGTCTACTGTGTTTTCAGACACAGCTCCTGAAAACATCAAACCTGAATCCAAGAAAAAGGTGAAATGCATTTGTATAAATGTAACACAGTCATACATAATCTAGCCGACAAGTCAGGCTGGAGGAAACAGAGCATATGAATAATAATAGGTAAATGTGTTTGTGTGTGTAGGTGGTCCTCACTATCATTGCAGGCTTGCCAGGCAGTCATAAGGAGAATCTGTGTGATTTCCTGATGGAAGTGAATCAAAATAGCGCCAGGTGAGAGAACAATCAAGATGCCATGCACTATAGTACTATAAACTGTAACGTTGTCTTACATTTAAGATTAGATGTGGCAGATTCCAAGTGAGTGATATTTCTGACATTCGACCATAATGATTTTTGCTGCACTGCAATTGGAAGATCATTAAAACTGAATGACAATTTGCAGTTTGTTCTACTGCATTTATCCAAATAGAAGGTTGGAAATTCTGACTTTGAGTTCAATGGAAAGCATCTTGAATGCTGGTGCACTCATTACTGTCTTTATACTCTTACACTCCTAAACTAAGGACTGTTTGATTGATAGGTGGGAGGTGTTTTGCCCTGCTCTGGAGGGCTCTGAGGAATTCAGTGCGTCACACCTTCAGCGGTTCCTGAGCAGCCTTCTGGTCAAACAGAGGGAGACGGATCTGAATTCAACTAGAGTTGTGCTGCTTATACCAGGGTAAGACATACATGAACATTGAGTCTCAAAACCTTGTGGATCATGTTTTTTTTAAGCTGCTCATTACTGATGAATTTTACATCATTGACACTGTTATTGAACATTGAATGGACTTGAGGCGAATAACAACACTGTTGCCTTCTTTACAGCTGCTTATAGCTGAATTGAACTCGTTTCACAATTGATGAACTTTGCAGTTATTGAATTAAATCAGCACTAAACTGACTGAGCTGAATATTGACACTATTGTCTTGTTAGAGCTGCTTTACAAGAGAATTTAAATTGGTCTCATATTTAATAAAGTTTGCATCATTGATTCTGTTATTACTATTGGTTGCTTTGAAAATCTGTATTGTATAAAATAAAGGTGACTTGACTTGACTGAGACATAGGCAGTGATATACAAGAAACAATTAAGTGAAGTTATTATATTATATATAAGTTTTTATGCTTACTGTATGTGTTGTAGGTACACCGATGTGCTGGATGTAATCCAGGCAATCACGGCTCATCCAGACCCACAAGTTCACAGCCAAGTGACAGTGGGTGCCGTCTCAGCATGTGTCAACCCACTCACATCCTTCATCAAACACAGGCAAGAGTTGTTCCTCATGACATTTATCACACCTACTTTTCCAGACAAACACTTGTAATTCAGATTGTAAATGCTGTAATAAGAATTATGTCATTATGTAATTATAATGTAAGTGTCTAAAGGGCCTGTTAACACGCTGTAATTTCACTTGTTTGATGTCGTATCTGAAGCTCTCTGAAACTGCTCTTTACAGGCTTCTCTTCCCCAAACTCCTGGAGCAGTGCAGTCAGGGTGAGTTTCTCTCAATAATGGTGCAGAATAGATGATCAGATCTGTCACTGTTGTGGGGTCATTCCACGTGAAATCAAATTGTCCTGGATCTTTGGAGATAGAAAGTTCTTTGAAACTATGAAACCTACCATAATTTTATTTATCGGAAAAACTCAAATTTGTCAGAAACTAACCAAGTTCACATATCAACAGTGTTTAACTGGTGTTCAGCAACTTCCTATATCTGCATATCCCTCTGAAGTATCCCATGGTTAGAAACCAGCGTTATTTTAACAACGTCCCTGATCAGTTCCATCTGATATGAACAATATCAATCAAAGTGTATGAAGACAGTGAGACATCACCAGTGCACCCTTAATTAAAGCAGCCTCATTTAACCTCAGTGCTCTAGGGGAATTGCCCCTGTAATAAGTGCACTGTAAGTGGCTTTGGATAAAATGATTCCTTAGACGAGTTTCTCTTTCAGGCGTCGTCAGCAATGTTGTTTTCACGGGTTTGACTACCGAACAGAAGCACCCACTTCTCAAACACATACAGCAGCTGATCCGTGCAGCCAATCCTAGCACTGCATTTATCTCAGCAGAGAAAGGGGCTGTTAGAAGGTTTGTACATTGATAATTTATCTGACATCCACACTTACTTAATTCTAATATTACTTAGCAGATATTTTTTGTATTGTAGGACTGAAGATATACGGCTTATCCTGAATGACAGCAATTTCTCACAGTCTCATATGATCAATGCACGGTATCTGCTGTATCCGGGATGGTAATGTTTTCGTTCTCTACTCTTTTCTGTATATGTGTGTGTGCACACAGGTGTAGGTTTAACTATATTGGACTATACTGTGTATTGTTTCAGGTGGGAAGGCAGGTTTGTTTCTGGAAGTGGATCATTGTCTATGTCTCAGCACTGCATTGAGTTCAGTCGTCCATTGGAGAAAGCATTATTTCTGCAGCGCTGCAAAGGTAAGCATCTGTTTGTGTGTGTTTGTCATGATCCATAAGACTGTCACAATCATTACTTATTTCTGATTTTTTATTTTTATTTTTAAATGTCTTACAAATAATTAACAATTTAAAAACTAATTTAAGTCTTTGTAAAAAAAATACTGCGAAATATTTGTATAAAATGCTTTAAATAATAAAAAAATTTACTTTATGAAATAAAATGAAAATGTTGCATTAGCAACTACCTGAAATATGTTTAATTGCTAAATTACTAAAAATAAAGCTAAATTAAATTACCACTACTAACACTAATTACTAAAACAAAAATGCTAAATAGGAAATAAAACCTAATTCAGCATTTTATGAAATACTATAGTATATAAATAACACTAAAATAACACTGGGACAGAGTAGAATGACATGAAGAGAAATAAAAATGTTTATTAGTATCACTATTTCCATTCTAAATTATTCACATGGCATCATAAAGCTGCGTTCACACTAGCAGCGACTTTTGTCGCTGCATGTCACCAGGGGCTGGCGATGAGGCTGCTAGTGGGCGTTCCCACTACCGGTTGCCTTGATAGCAAATCAGGTTTCTTGTCGCTATATACAAACATTTTGGAGGCAAAAGACTAAATATAATATGAATATAAATTAAATCCGTACATAAAAACAAAAATGAGAAACAAAGCCTACTTTTTATATTGCGTATGTTTATCTACGGCTGAGAGGAGAACGATCACGTGAGCTCCACTGTCTTCTTTCCTATTGGCTGTCGCTCCCCAAAGTCGCTCTTCATTTGCATAAAGTTGAAGGATTCTGAACTTTGTCGCATCGCTGGACTCTCCCCATCCGGTCGCCAACGTCCGCTGCTGGCCGCTGTTGCTCTTGTCGCTGGAAATGGCCAGCTCTCTATTGAAATGAATGGGATCGTGTAGCTTTGTCATTGCGTGTCGCTTGTAGTGTGAATGGGGCTTAAGGTGGTCTGGATAAAACCCTCAAACCTTCGTGTTGCACAAAAGAAGACCTTTATGGTACTGTTAAAATATATGTTTTAAGATTAAGAAAGTAAATAGGGTCAGTTGCAATGAAATGAGAACACAATTTTTGCATAATGCACTAATACTTTAAAAAGTGGCAAAAAATGTGCATTTAATGGCATATTTACTTTAAATTACTTTTTGATTCCAATATATGATTATAATTTCACATGCAGAATGATTGAGGTCTTTTTAAATCATAGCAATCTGATCAAATAATTGTGATCAGGTGGTTATGTAATAATTGTGAGAGGCCTAATCATCAATAATAAATATTCAAGAGGGTTTAATTATACAGTGATTGCTGACAGTATATGTAAGGATGCTGTATGATCATGTGCTAAAAATGGAACTGTCAAAAGTAAGTGATCAAAGTCAACAAAACTTACTGTCTCACTGTCTCTTTTCTTTTCTCAGCTCTGAAATCCTCTCTCAAACCCAGCTCTTTCACTGGAAACATCTATCACATCAGTGGGAAAGTGCTGTTCTCTGGTAGGGCAGTCAGTCTCCATAACCTCCCCCAAATCTGTCTTAATATGAGTTTTTTTATGGCAAATACAGTGTGACATAGTCACAATTATGATTGTCTATAAATGTGTATTGTTTGTTTCCAGGATGTCTCTTGCTCTGGTTTTGTCTGTGTAGTTAATGTATGATTTTTCTATGAGAAGTAGTAGGCAGGGGGCCTGTGGGGTAACGCCACACGGTAGGACTCTCACCTCTGGTTCCTCAAAGTGATGTGACCTGCACACATCTGTTTTCACTCCTTTTTTCTCAGTCGTTTCCTCCTGTGGTCACATTTTTTTGGAGGGTTTTTGACTGTCCTCTGTTCATTTGAATCTGTGGTGTAGTTGCATGGAGAGAGTGGGCAGATTGACAGAATGGAGAGAGCTGAGTGATTTAATAGTGCCTGAGTAACAGCACGCTAGATAGTGTAGTTCATTTAGGACCCATACGGTCCGAACACCATCTGTGATGCGTAGTTATCACCATGAATCATCTGTGTTTTGTTATGGAAATCTTTTGATTTTTGGTGCCTACGTTCGGTTTGGTGTGTGATTTGCTTTCAGATCCCTGTAAGTTGATTTTTTTTCGTAACATTTTCGTAACATTCAGTGCATTGTTTTCAAGTTTGACTCCTTGCTTGTTTGTAGAGTGCAGAGTCGTAGTCCACACTGCAGAAGAGTGATTGATGAGATGGATGGCTGTTGGCACGCCATGCTAGACATAGCTCCGTCTGATGACATGTTTGATAAATTAGTGTGCAGCATGTTGGTGAAGTGTGTGTGTGTGTGTGTATATCTGACTGCATGCGGGGTCTGTTTTCACTGTAGACAATGACAGACAGATGGTGGTAAACTGTAACTCTATCAGTGGGAATGTGACCATTGCCCCTGATCAGGGGACTCACCATGGCCCACGGACAACAAACAACTGTTATCTTCTGTTTCACGGAGTGGGGCTCACCCAGGAGGGGCTGAAAGACTGGCTTCGGCATTGTGCCAAACAGGTAAATTCTCAGAGGTGGGAGCAGGTGGAATCCACAGAGTTCTTCCATATTTTCTTCCCTAATTTTGTGGGAGGAATAAACATTGATTTAAGCATAGTAAAATGTGTGCTGAGCACACATATTTGTTGAGCAACAACATATTGGTTGCTGAAAGCATTATCATATAACCCAAAATACTTAATTTTATGAACTATGTGCATTTCTGCAGGAAATTTTAATGAAATCGTAATCATTTGAAGGGTTAGGGCTTAAACATGTCAGTGTTTTTGTGTTTCACAGAAAGTGGCAAAAAAAATCAAGAAGAATAAGAGGACACTCACCCCACAGGAGATCAAATACATTCATGTGAGTATACACACACTTGCGCTCACACATCTTTTCATTAATTTACCTCCAAAGCACATAGTTGAGCTAAATATTTTCGTCTTATGTGTCTTTAGGTGAAAAAACATCTTGATCCTCTCCCTCCCGGTTACTTCTACAATGGTCATCACTTTGTCAGTTTCTTTGGAGAAAAGCAAAACTTCCATCCTCGTATCTTTATATTGTAGTTTAATTTTTTAACCAGATGTGGTGGTGAAGTTTACACTACCATTCAAACTTTTGAGGTCAGAAAGATTTTTTTTTTTGTAAAATTAATACTTTTTAGTCAGCAAGGATGCATTAGAATTGATCAAAAGTGACATTAAAGATAATGTTACGAAATATTTCTATTTCAAATTAATACTGTTCAAATCGGCATATTAGAATGATTTCTGAAAGACCTTGTGATGCTGAAAACTGGGGTAGTGATGCTGAAAATTCAGGAATAAATTACGTATTAAAATTAGTAATTAAAATACAAATTATTTTTGATCAAATAAATGCAACCTTAGTGAGCATAAGAGACTTCCATTAAAAGCTTCTAAACATCTTACTGACCACAGACTTTTGAACAGTAGTCTACTTTTAACTTAATGTCTGCATGCTGCAACAGTAGCATGCTGGTGATTACCACAGACAATAATTTCGACTCGTCCCAAAGTGTGTATAAACGAGCAAGAAGGTGATGTTTACTTTTATTAATCCAATAAGTAGGCTTAATGTTTAATCAGGAGCGTTGAAAAGCAGCACATTTGCACGGCTAAGCTTTCATTAAAAGTGTATTACTGTAAATGCATTTATACACACTGAGGCATCATTTTAAATTATTCTCAGTTGTAATCAACAGCATTAAAAACAATATTGAATATTGACAGTATTGAATGTTGCTGTGTGCTTGTCAGAACTCAAGTCAAAGTCAAAGTCTGCTTTATTGTCAATTCTGCCACATGTACAGTACATACATACAGAGAATTGAAATTGCGTTACTCTCAGACCCTTGGTGCATACAGATAACACTAAACACTACCAGTAGAACATAAAAATACAGATAAATACAAATCATATATATATATATATATATATATATATATATATATATATAAAAATGCAACCATTACAAATATACAAATAAGGACAAGTAAAAAATAGATGAAGTAGCATAAGGCACATGGTAGATAGAGTGCAAACCAGTGAAATAAACAAACAGTGCAGATATAATTGGTGTAGTGCAACTGATGTGTTTACGTGATCCGCATGTTGTTGATTCCTTACATGTGTGTGTTCAGTGATGGATCAGTTCATTGATGAATACGTGCAGGAGGCCAATAAGGAGATTGAGCACTTCAACAGAGAGGTGGACCTGCAGCCACATGCTGACCTCTTCGACCCCTAATCCTCTCATCTGACAAATTCACTTTCCGGGGAAAAGGAGGGGAGGGTCACTTTACAATCACTAATGTCCACTATCCAATTACCCGCACAAAACCGTCATTTCACATGTTAGAATAAGGGATTTGCTGTTGAGAGATGGGGAGGATTTAGCTCACAGCCAGGAAGAAATATCACAGACCTAATGAGAGATCCTTTGCCCAACATACCATGACTGTAAATAGTACCAGCGCCCTGAGAAAGCTGAAACGCTGCTGTGTAAAACAGCAACGCTAAAGCCTTAGATGTGTCAAAATATTCCTGTAAAGAAAAATATTTTGTCTGTATTATAAAATAGAAGGTAAACAGAAATGCAAGGTTTATGTATAGACTACAAGGCATGCCCAGATCATTACGCTCTCCGCAGTGTACATACTGTAGTGCTGAAGCTCCCTGCAGTGAAGGTTGTTCTACTGTAATTCCAGTGCCTAGCAGACATATTGAGCTGAATCGTAATGATGTTTGTCAGTGAGGCTGAAAGTGATCAAACAGAAGGCTCATTTCCAGCCGTATGCATCTGGAAAGGCAGGTGCGCTGCACCTGCCCTCAGTCAGCCTCTGTCAATCTATCGACCCCCGCTGTGTGGATCAGGGCTGAGGATCTCTCATGTGCTGCAGTTCTCTTTTCAGCCATTCTGAAGTCATTAACTGACACGCCGGTGCTTCAAGTCACCCCATTTTTTTGGGAGAGTTAGGGAATCAGGGTACGATGGAGGGTTTATTAGTAGAAGTTCTAATGTGTTCTTAATCAGACTGACTTGTTGGTGTTGGGTTCGTGTGTAGCACCAGGGATTGGTTTGGTGTGTTTAAACCCATGCTTGCCGAGCGTGTGCTGGTACAAAAGCAGAATTAGTGTGTTTATATCACCCCTGTACTGTACTAGATCCGTACCGTTCGGTATTACGGTATTTTAACTCTATCTTGGGGTGTGTGTCATTCTATGCATGTTTACTTGGACTAATCACACACAGCAGGAGAGCAGCTGTGTCTTGTGTGTAGATACACACACATTTGACCTTTTGTCTACAAGACGAGCCTTAAAAGTAATGTTTTGAAACAACTAAAGGGATGCACTTCCAAAGAAACCTGGACACTGCTGGTCTCCTCTGTGCTGCAATATACTGTACCGGTGTTAATACACTACATGGTTAGCAGTTCTTTCACCAAGCCATATTCACTCTTTACTGTGGAGATTTATGAGCTACATAGTGCTAATGTTGCTATGGGCCTTTTTAGTGTTCCTTTAGAGATTTCTAATATGGTAACTTTGCCTTTATGTCTCTTGACACTTCTGTACCTTGTCAGTATGCAAGTGCAGTTTTACTCAAGGCCGCCCTGTTGTGAATAAACTCTGAAAGGACGTTGCTGAGATGTAGATCCGACAAGCAAAGAGAAACCGACTACTCGCTAATAGGTGACAGAGCCTCAGAGGTAAGCAGTCACTTCACGAGTGCTGAAACACAATCACCGATGTGCCCCACACACACACACACACACACTGCTCATTTAGCTGGTGGTGTTGCTATTAGTCGAGTTCTACACAGCAGCTGTCCTTAATGGGTACAGGGCTACGTAACACTTATATAATGTGTAGTTCAAAGTAGCGGCCATTTTTAGCACATACTATCCGCATGTGTTAAGATGTCTTATCGAGTTCTATTTATGCTAACTGAAATGCCTTTCACCAAACTGGAACAACCAAGAAAGAAATCGCAAGAGTTCGATCTATTTTTCATATTGGAAAAAGGTGATTTATCTTTACAAATTATATTTTTCTAATGCTGTGAAATCAATTAAATTGGACCCAGATGATAGTATTCCTCAGGCGAAGCAGATTCTCTCCTGTGAGAGATATTTGGCTGCCGCTGCAGAGTCTTGGCAGAGAGCAGGGGCATCCCCGAGCAGAGCCAAGCGCCAGTGTTGGTGAAAGGATATGAAGAGTTATTTGTCTATTTAAGTGTAAAGGGCCAGTAAGGGTCTGCCGAGTAACAGAAAGGCACTGGAGGGCCACCGTGTAAAACTCAAGAAATGTGGGCTTTTTGTCAGAGATGAGCACTATGAATCTGGCTTTTGCTCTTCATCACAGAGGACACTAGTGAGGCCCTCCAGAGGCAGTTCCTGGTATTATGTGAACCCCCTCTGGCCCACACAGCTGTGCTCGTGGAGCTGAGGTTAGAGGAATAAAACAGAGTTTGGTGGGAAGATTTATGACATGAATATGTCAAGAATAATCTTAAATTTGCGGCTGCAATGCTATTCAGATAGGAGGGATAGATTTGTGTCTTTTTCATATTGTTTAGCTGAACGCAAACCGGCCTGGGTTTTCCAAAAGGTCAAACTTTTAAAGAAAAGCACTTTTTTTAGTCTTAACATTGCCTTTGGTGGCAAACTATTATTATTAGATAGATGTTCAGACTTTCAGTGGTCACTGAAGACTTGTTCCTGACCGAAATGTTTTACCTTGTCCTTGAATGTTGTTTTAATAACCAACCAGAGGCTGAATATTCAGACAGCACATGTCTTGTGTTCTCAGGTATCTAGTACGGTTGGCAACACCAGCATTGAAGTTTTATTTCAAACGTCCATCACAACCGGCCTACATTTAGTGCATTGTGTTGTGGATGAACGTGCTGTGCTTCGGGGGCGACAGTAAAATTAGGACAAGCTAAAGGGCTAAATGATTTCCAATTGCTGCTGGCTGGCTGGGGACAAGCCTGAAAATTGAAATAGCTAAAAATAGATATTAGCTAAAAGTTATTTGCACAAAGCTAAACATGCACCCATACGGCGATTTGGGGAAACATTGGACCTTTTTGACCTAGAGGGAAAATGTGTAATTCATATAGATTACCCAGTCTTTACCTCAGTTTCAGAATATCCAGTGCTCGGAGTTCATGATATCTTTGATAGCATGAACAAGATTTCAGAAGGTTCTACTTGAAAAGTGCCAAAAGTTCTTAAATAACTTGTTTTTGGCTATGTTTTTTAGTTTAAAGGATTAAACAAAAGTTTGTGAAAATCTAAATTTGAGTGTGGTTTGCACAAAACTACTGTAACTCGTGTTTTCTCCTGTGACTGATGCTTTTTTCTAATATATATGTTGTATTTATGACAAAATAACACATTAAAATATTTATAAGCTACTTCTGTTGATGAGTTATTTTTATGATCAGTCAATCTGCTCAGTGAAACAATGCAGGCAAACGACTGGAAGAGAAGAGAAGTGTGTTTGTGTGTGTAAGGTTATCAACTCAGCAGTGGATTTGTCACATGGTGATAACATCTTTTAGGATGCCAAGCCCAGTTTAAACACTAATCTCAGGGGCCTGCAACAACAGAATCTATTTATAACTTAGTATGTGTATCTGTAATATGTAATCGAGCACTGTTTTGTGTGTCAAATTGAAGCCTACCACACACATCCTTTTCCTGGACTTTACTTTGGGTCCCTGCCCAGCCCACCTTCCAAAACAGCTTGTATTCGATCCACTGTGACTCTACTGTAACGCACCCCAAGGATCTACACACGTGTCCCAGCCCATCCTTGGCCGTTTATACAACCTGCGCTTGGCTCCAGAGTGGGTCTAAAACAATGCGCTCACCCTCTTGCAGATACAATACCCACATTTCTTTCAACTTACATCAGGCTCCCTTCATCTCTCCCTGGAGACGGTACCCACCCTTTGCACACATAGCAGCCATTGTTTTTCACTGGCCAGTGGGACACGTTCAAGGTTTCATTTCTGATGCACTGGTTGTTATGACTGCATCATGTAAACTTTACTAAGGCCTGTTTGTCTCCCATGGCTCCTCATAGTGGAGTTAATAGAGATTGTTCCTTGTCCAGCATTAAGCCTTTTAATTTATGTATGTATTACATTTATACAACAATTTAAATCTTAAAGTGATTAAACATTTACATCTACGCATTTGGCAGATAGTTTAAGTGACTTACATTGCATTGAAGCTATACATTTTTTCCCACAGTGCGTGCATTGTCCCAGTGGACATTGTCACACTTTGACCTGAAGATTTTTTTTACATATTCTTTTGTCCTGTTCTTTCTTCCTCTTTAAGGCTATGTTTACACTGCAAAAAAAAACTGCCCAAATCCAATTCTGCTCAAACCTGATACACGTTTTTTGACAAAAGTCTCTTATGCTCATCATGGGTGCATTTGATCAAAAAATACAGGAAAAACATTAATATTGTGAATATTTATATAAAAGTTGTTATTATTACAAAACAATTTTTTTCTAGGTGAATATATTTTAAAGTTAATATATTTTAAGTTATTCGTGTGATATTAATATGTAATTTTTCTTTTTTCTCAGGATTATGTGATGAATAGAAAATACAAAAGAACAGCATTTATTTGAAATACTTTTTTTTTTTTTTGGTAACTAAGTTTTTACTGTCAATTTTGATCGAAAACAAAAATAAAAATACATGTTTTTGTAAGATCTTTTAAATGTTGTCCATACACTGCTCTAAAATGCCGGGTATAAAAAGGCTTGTTGCCAGTATTTAATAAAATAAACTAGATGCTTACTGTATATTTTTTTATTCATGCATTGAATTATTTTAAGTTTATTCTTCTTATGTCAATGACAAAGTTTTTTTCTTCTTTCGGGCATAAAGCTAATTAAATTTAACCAAAAAACTTTAATAAAAAAAAAATAAAAATAAAAGATTTGTACTCTAGTTATTTTACAAAGTTTATCTTTTCATGTTAATTTTTTCTGTAATTTGTTTTTTCATATCTTTACCTATTATTATTATTACTATTAATTTTTTTTTTCAGTGTTGGTAAACAACAGATTTATTTCTGATTTATTTCTAAATATGAAGGATAACCAGATCTTCCAGGTTCACACTATTATCTAAAAAATGTGTTACATATGATGAGGAGAAAAAATCTATTTACCACATTGAACTGCAGTGTAAACGTAGCCCTTTTGTCCTCTAGACAACAGTCTGTTCTGTTCACAGTTCATTCTTCAGGTTAGGGACATCAAAGGTCATGAGAACATGCATGTCATTGCTTTCTTTAGTGACAGCAGCGAGTTTGAGTTGTGTGGCATTTCCAGTGTCAGCCTCACCTTCCCAAACTCTGCTCTTGTTCATCTTCAGATCCGTTGGTTTCTCTCCCATGACACACACTCTTTGTGCACCTGGTACCCGCATGCGAAAACTCACTGAACTTTGTGGAGCCAGCACACCTGTGCGGGGCTCCAGCAGCACACACCCTCTTCCCCACGCTGAATACACACATGGAAACGGTTCTCCGGGCTTTTCACACACACTCCTAATTATGAAGTCACACAGAGACATGTAGTCCTGCTGAGGGGGTTTGCGTCCATAAATACCAAGACGATAGACTCCCGCTCTGGGCGCGCACACACTCACGGTTACCTTAGTATCTGTAAATGTCAAGAGTACATATCGGGACAGAGGAAAATGAGCCTGCTCATGCAGCTCAGCGCAAAGGGTCGCGTGTATTTGCAGGTCTGGTGAAGCGCAGTGGAAGGTAATGTTGCACCGGCCCTGGGGTGCGTTCACTATCGCCCCTGTGTGGCTGAAATGGGACAGTCCGGCTTCTTGGGTACGCACCCCAGGACCACACCACAGGCCCAAGTCTGGAGGATACAGTGCGTTTGGGTTCAACCCTGGGCTTTGACAGTGCAGCAGGTAGTTCCCGGCGTTTTGAAAAGTCCCACTTCCACTGTCATAATCCTGCACGAATATAGACAGCCGGTAAAATCCTTTGTATGGGCACATGATGTTACACACCAGCTGCTCTGCTGTGATTTGTGATGCGAAGCAGCGCTTGGCCGCGGCGGCGTCGAGCTCGTGGTGCGCGAGTTCGCACACCATCATCAGAGGTCGTGATGTGTATAGGATCACCTTGCACTCGCCACTTTCACCCACCTCTACGGCCTCTTCTCCTGCGACGTTGCAACCCTTGACACCTAGTGCCGATGCCCCTGCCGCTAGGCCCCAGTTCAGGTAGGGGTTATCAGGCAAGGCCTGCCTCTTCTGGATACTCGGGCACTCCAGTTCAAGAGAGCAAATCCACCGCAGAGCACCAGGTTCACCCTCTCGCCGGGCGAACAGCTTGACCTCGTAGGCCCCAGGCTCTGGGGGCAGTAATCGCAACTTCATCCCTTGACGAGTCACTGACAGGAGACCACAGGAGCTGTCAACCTCCTCCTGCTTTAGGGCTCCTGTCTGGGGATCCCGCTGCCTCATCTCATACGAAAAGGTCAACGGTCTAGAGGAGCTCACAGACACAATTGCTTCACCGTCGTCTGCGGAAAACAAATTTTGACACATTTACAAAATGTTACAGTAATATTGTGCCTACGTGCACACTGGAAAATTATGGCAGTGACAACAACATGTAAATAAGGAAGAAAAATCTTTAAGGGGGACATCGGATGCCTATTTTCCACAAGTTGGTATGATTCTTTAGGGTCTTCATGAAATGTCTGCAACATACTTTGATTAAAATTCCTCAATGGTTGTGTAAAACAACACTCATTTTACCTTGTCAAAAACAGCTCTGCTCACAGCGAACCATTTTGGTGCATGTCTCTTTAAATGATAATGAGCTACTGCTCACCCTGCCCCTCTCTTCTGTTTTTTGTATATTTGGTGGCATGTTACCATCATAAACAAAACTAATCCACTGCGTCCTCAGTGTCTGAGATTTTGGAAGGAAATGAAGACTCTTGTGTTCACTTTTACATCCAACTACAAAACACCTGCATTGCTTACGAGACATTGCACGGAGAAAATGGCAGACAGCATACAACTGACTAAGCGCCAGTGTTGGAAATGTCCCAAGTATCACACCAGAAGCTCAAATTTATCATATTTGGAAGAAGTCAAACGTTCAGAATACAGCTATTTATCTAGACCAACAACATTTTCTATACTTTATTGCCAAACTATCGACCTCAGCTTGGAAACTACTGAACTAAGCGCAACAGGAACATTAACTTGTGAGAGAGAGAGTCATTCTCCACAATGATTGGCTGAGAAGACGTAACGTGAGATGAGGTGGAAGACATGCGTAACACGTTCACATTCTTCTCACAATCGTGACGGTAGACTTAGGATCCACCGCTAGATCAATGAGTATAGAACCCCTATAATTACAACGACGATCATTTGAAGTGTCACAAAATTCTGAAATTATCGTACATTATGGGATTTTTTTCATTATTGATCATACAGTGTACAGAATTCAAAATTATCGTACAAATATGATAATTATCGTACGTCTGCTAACACTGCTGAGTGTGGAAATATGCTAGTCCGTCAACTGTCATGGGCGGGGCTTCTGAGCAGTATGACGTATGATGTCATACTGCTCAGAAAATCAAAATGACTTTTAGGTTTTTGGGGATTAAAAAAAGGAGTGAATGGATTTTTTTAGACATTGTAGGGTAGTTGTTTCCACACACTGCTGAGACACATTTATATAACACCATGTAAAAGTGAATTTTACACCTGATGTCCCCTTTAAATATACTCATGGAGGGCCACTCCTGAAATTACAATGGTTGACATAGTAATAACAATCCAAATTTTTTAAATTCTAGCGGAAATATTTTATCTTATTAGAATACATGAATGTATTAGTGAAAGTTTTGGTAAAGTGCTGTTAAAGAGTTGGCACTAGAGCTTACACACTGGGGGCATTTGTATTTTTAAAGGGGGGCTCAGTTGAAATCACGTTTGGGTAGAAATTGCATTCCAGGGAGGGGGGCCCTCGGTAGAAATCGGTTAGGTAGGTAGAGAACAGGTACTGAAGTAGCCGATCCTACTCGCTTTAAGATATTACTGATATAACTGGAATATTATGTCGATCTCTGTGACAGCATGACTGTTCATTAATGGTAAAATAAAACGTAGCCATAGGCTGCTGTCAGATTCTTTGTTTAGCCAATCAGAACGTATTTGAGTGTGGCAGGAATTTGGAGCGCTTTTGGAGGGTGCTAAATCAATGTTCGCTATTTCTCATCTGTCAACAGTGGATTACACAGCCAAATGCCCTAAAAACAAGAACAGAAAAGGGGCCCGACACGTTCACGCTTTCTCCTGACAGGATGGGAAAGCAATTTGTATGGCCTTCCCCAGAATGTGATCACAAATTCTTAGCTACTTTCCAGGGGGCCCAGAAACGCTAGTGGGTTGTTTCTGCATTGCACTGCAATACGTTTCATCGGTTTTCAATGTACGCATATTAGATTGAAGTGTTTGCGATACGTCTTGCTGTTTTTTCACAGCATCTCATGCATGAGTGTTTGGTTTTAAAGAAGTTTAGTTTTAAAAACCCATCTCAAGACCTTGCGTTTTCCAGGAGTGACACCGCATTTAGCTTCAGTGTGCATGCATCTACTCAGTGCCCAAAGGGTACCAGCAGACACTTTGTCAAGCTTTCTTCGTGGTTCCACTAATGTTTACACTAACTTAATACTCTTGCCTGCATTTGCTGCAGTGCATGCTATAGACAGTATTCAGGAAGTTTTAGTTACAATAACTTTTTTTCTCATGAGACAGTCTAATCTCTGCAGCAAACGGTCTAATCTGTTTTCTCAGAGCTTCTCACCATGAGCTGATGCCAGCAGCCGCCTATTATCTCATTACAGTGTGACAGACATTGTGTGTGCTTCACTAATCTTCCCTTTTGAGTTTGTGCATTATTCTATTTTGCATATGTGTAGTTGTGTCATTAGTGTATGTTTTGTGTGTGTATGTATACCTGTGATGGTCTTGTACTGTTTGGGTTGTGTCAGGGTCAATCCAAACTGATAAAATGCGGAGGTCTTCAAGGGTCTCGTTTCAAACTCTTCCATGGAGATGGGAGTGGTAAGTAGTTGCCAGGTTTGGTCATCAGGGAAATGTGAGTTTATGAACTCACTGGGTTCAGTCAGGAAATAAAAGTCCTCATACCTGAAACAGACAGAAATCACTACTGATTTTCTTTCTCTTTAGTGTGGAATATTACACTGGTTTTTCATTTCCAAAGATTGCAGTATAAGTTCCAATTTCCCTGAAGACTCTAAATTTGCATCTGCTAAACCAAACCAGCCAGATCCAAGATGAATCACATAACAAACTTTGATTTTAAATGAACTATAATCCCGTGAAGCATTGCTAATGATGTAACCAAATGAAATATGATAGTACGATATAAATATTGATTTATAGTCATGAGTTAGAAGTGTAAAAACAATAAATTTCCAGTTTATTGCAAAATATTAATAAATTAGAGTGTAGGGAGACTGAGTTGACTCATTCACAATGCTTCATTAGAATTGGCGGTTGTCTTAATATGCAGTCTAAATTTGTTTTTCCACAACTCTTTCATTCTTGGATATTTCTCTTTATGGCAAGTGTAATTCTTCACTGGCTAATAAATATAATTTATGAAATTATGCTAACTGATGGCTTCAACAGATACATATCCCATCAATTAATAACATTAGAATCAATTAAATACTAAAACAATTTCTCTACAATTAATGAATGCATGGGATATATTTATTTATTTAACTCTTGCATGCTGTAGAATATACTGTAAGTGTTGTAGCATATAAAAACTACACTGTAAAAAATGATCGTGATTTTAACGGTAAAAAACTGTGAAAATGCTACAGTAAAAACCTTAAATGGTTAACAGTAAGTTCCTGTAAAATTACAGGGAAAAACCATAAACTCACATTCCCAGAATTCCCTGCGTTGCATTTCAAATTTTGTTTGAATTTGATGTTTTTTCTTTGAAATAACTGTTTTTTCTTATCAGTTATGTTTATCAGGGTTGTATGTTACATCTAATTTTGTTAAATTAATGTTTATTGCATATTTCAGTTTAATGAGTCTCACCATGATGGTGTTTAGTGCTTGTGTGAATGACACTGTTTTTTCTATATATGTTATTATTTAAAAGCTGCTTGTGATGGGCTTTGGTTCATCATGTGACTTTCTCATCACCACCTGCTTTTGGTAGTTATCGGTGTATTTCAAAGGTACAAAACAGATTTCAGTACTTCTATAGGTTGGTATATTAACATTATATCAGTTAATGAAATTACAGTATTTAACTGTAAATTTAAGTTAAAACCGTAAAACCTAAAATGTTGTTACAGTATTTTTTACGATAGAATTCCGGCAACCACAGCTGCCAGTTTTTTACCGTAAATTTTACGGAATTTTTTTTACAGTGTACTCATGATTGTCTGTATATTGTATGAAGTATGTGTGTATATGAATGACTGACACTCTGAGGAGCCTGACCTCTTCATAAATGTTTTGCTTTTCATATCCACAGTGCCAGCGCCCCAGCAAGCGTCAAGCAGCCACCACTGACCCCCCACGAAGACAGCATTCCACT
Organism: Tor tambroides; assembly: GCA_021397915.2. Taxonomy (NCBI): domain Eukaryota; kingdom Metazoa; phylum Chordata; class Actinopteri; order Cypriniformes; family Cyprinidae; genus Tor; species Tor tambroides. The sequence continues at coordinate 29,726 of JAFVLL020018998.1, forward strand.
CATGATCGGAACGCTCCTCAGCTAAACTGTGCCCGGCCTGGTATCCAACGCCTTTGCTGTACCCGCTCACCTCCACACACTCAATGCCCACCTCCCTACAGAAAAAGAGAAAGTTCAGAGCCACATTCTACAGGCATGATGTCTGTATGTACAGACTTGTGGCCATTTACCTGCACATTTCCACACATAGGCCGGAGTAGCCACTACAAACGCCTTTTCCCGTTCTGATGACCTCATCAGAAGAGCAAATCTTCTGAGAAAGACCAAGGTATCCCTCCAAATCATACTCTATGCACACAAACGCATAAGTCAATTTACCTGAGGAAGTACTGTCATTAAATATTTAAAAGTGCTTTGACTCACTAAAAAATAGTTTTCACTTAAAAATAGCTAGTAAATTTCACAAACAACTACAAAAAATGACAAGCTGAATTGTGACATTTTTAAGTAGAAAAAATAGATTTTTAAAACATACACCAATGTACTGTTTTATTTACAACTTAGAAAAATCATTTTTTACAGTTGCGTGTGTAGTTACCAATATTATGGCATAGCCAGATCCATATGGCCCTGAGTTTTTCCAGATCATTTCTGCCCCCCTCAGTGACTGCACGAGCAATCTTCTGAGCATCAAATACTTCCTTCTCCCTCAACTGAAAAACACATGTTCATGCCTAAATCTGTTGTTTATAAAAGGGCTGTCCAGTCTTGCTCCTCGAGGGCCACTGCCCTGCAGAATTTAGCTCAAATCCCAATTAAACACACCTGAACCAAGGTAATCAAGGTCTTTAGGATCACTAGAATCTTCCAGGCAGGTATTTTGTGATAAGTAGGAGCCAAACTCACCCCTGGGGCCTGTTTCATAAAACAAGTTTCATTACCAAATAAGCCAGGCTTATTTCAGTTAGTCTGATTTATTTTGAACCAAATCAACTGACAATAAGTCAGACTGACTGAAATAAACTTGGCTTATTTGGTAAACTTGTTTTTTGAAACAGGCCCCTGGTTTATAAGAACATAAAAACAAAGACTTGTGTGTTTGTGCTTTGTCTGTTACCTCTCTTCCTTTCCGGATTGAGAATGTGTCTACTTTGTTGAAAATGTCAGTGCTGGAGAACAGCAATTTTCTGGGTTTCCTCTGAGAGGAGGAGACTGCAGGTAGATAAGGTCTCCCAGACTGCGTGCCAGGGCTGGCAACTGAGAGGGGTTTCACAATCTCTTCTTGGCTCTTCTTCACAGTGCTCCTCTTTCTTACACTCACTGATTTCGCCGCGCTCTCAGCGGACAGTTGGCGCTTTGTACTCGGCCGTTGTTCCTCACATAACTTCCCTTCATAGTTCTCTAACAATACCTTATGTGAAACCACATTTTCTTGTATCGGTACAATGGATAATGGCTTTGGGTCATTTTGCTTTGAAGGTGAACCGCCTCGGTGGCTCTTAATAGTCAAACAGACTTTAGTGCTGTTCTCATCCTTCATGCTGGTCTGTTGGCTTTCAGATACATTCTGAAGTTTGTATTTCACCACGCCGTTTTCGACTTTCAAATCAAAGTTTTGTTTATGAGTGTCACTGTTTGAATCTATGACAGTTTCTTCTGGTTGGCGGCCTCGGTTGCTGTTTTCTGTCGTGATTGGTTGTTGATCAGCTTGAGCTTCATTAGTGCAGATGAGAAGAAAAGAGAACATCTGAACTAAAATTTATGTCATCCTGCTTGTTACGTCACTTTAAACTCAGAAACTAACATCTGATGACATAGTTCACACTTCAGACTAGTTTCAAAACACTCCAGAATACATTTAAACTGCAATTAGATGGAAAATCTTACCTTTCGCAGTTATGAAACTCATACCTTCTGTCACTTCCAGAAGTGTTGGTAGTAGCAGATTTATATAATGTTTTGATTTCTATTGCAGGGGTCTGAATATATCTATTTTCTCCCTGTGTCCACCCCTATGATAGGATAGCTCGCTAAAAATACACTTGGACTTATGACAGCCAATGAGCTCAAAGATACAAGAGGGGGGGAGAAAGAAATGGCATTTGATATTGGCACAGAAGGTGAAGAAGGTTGAGGTTGGTAACTGATAAATTTATTAGCTAACAGACATGCGTAAACAAGTTTATCTTGACCTTGTTAAGGGTATTAAAGTCTTTGTGCGAATGTTTAGTCTGCTTAGGATAAAAAAAATAAAGTGGGAGAAACACACACAAATACATAACAATAATTCATCGCAATAATCATCATCTCCTTCAGTGCCAGTCCTGGACTCGTTAACCCTGCTCTCCAAATTACTATCCTTCTGTAAATAAAATCACTGATATGGAAATTGAAGCTGACCTTAGTGGATACTGTCGCTATGTGCAGGAAAACAAAGCAGTTTTTATTTCCATACATAGAGACCCTTCCTCCGAAAACATCCTCATTGGCTCGGGCTCCATGTCAGATAGTGTGTCAGGGGCCCTCAAGGGTCCTCTTACATACCCGCTCTAGCAGGCTGAATTACCCCTGACCAATTACCCATCGGCAGTGTGCCAGAATAGCAATGACTACAGTTGTGTGTTTATTTATGAAGTTCTCCCCTCCAGGTTTTGGAATAAAACTTCATAAGTTTCCTGTTTCTGGTTTGCATCATGAAGACTCTTCTATGTACAGGCAGCCTTGTAGATAACATGAGGACATGAGGTGATGGTCTTTCTCCATCTCAAGATGTGATAAAAAGAAGCCCAAAAGGTAGCCTTGAACAGTGTCACAAACATTTATGAGGCACAGTGCACCCTGTCTCCTATACAGTAGTCAACATTTGAAGTGAATCAAAAATGTTTATCAAAGTTGTCCTAAGACAAGAACAGGTATTGTTTTGGTTTTAGAACAACTTTGATGAAAGGTTTTGATCCACTTCAAATGTTGACTACTGTACTCTTAAAAATAAAGGTTCTTAATTGGCTTCAGTGGTTCCATGAAGAACCTTCACCATTCATGGAACCATAAAAGGTTCTTTACAGTAAATGAAGGTTCTTTAGAGTATTAAAATGTTCTTTGCACAGGGAAAACATTGTTTTGAGAACTCCACTGAAAGAAAAGTGGTTCATCGCCGTGAAAACCTCCTTTTGAAATGTTCATTTTTAAGAGTGTATCTATATCTTCTGTAGGCAGGACATAAAAGACCAGTGGTTCTCAATCATCGACCTGCACTGCACATTGTGGATGTCTCCCTTATCTACTACACTTGATTCAACTCATCAGCTCATTAGTAGAGGCTCCAGGAACTGAACTGGGTGAATCAGATAAGAGAGACAAATGTCCAGTACTGTAGTGGATCTGTAGTGGAGAGTACTCTAACACAGTGTTCTCCACTGAAGTTCTCAAAACTAAACTGAATAAAGAATCCTAAATCACTCACAAATAGATACAGAAAGAATGAAAAAAATAACATCTTATATGAAACTGCTGCAGAGATCTGCAAACTGCACAGAAAACTCGTGTGTCATGTTCTCTGCGCGCTCTCTAGTGGGGAAGCTTTCCCTCATACTAGATTTATGTCAGTTATCAGTCCGCTATTCATTTAATGTCACGTTTAGGATGTTCTTTAAACAGGACGAGAAACCGTTTCCCTCTAAAATGTACTCAACAGTGATGGTGCGTCCGTGTCTTCCAGTCTCACAGTTTTGCTGGAGCGTGATTGGTCCAGATTTATGAGCTGCACTTCTTGTGCTCGTGCTGTCATGCACACCTGCGGAACACTCGCGCGCACCGCTAATATGCCAGTCTGTGTTTCACACTCAGGAGAAAAGAGAACAACTTGACTAGTTAGTCTGGATATAAAGATAACCTAACTCTCAGAAAAGCTTCCTCTGGATGTGATTTCAGGTTATAACAAATTGAAAGACATCATGAAGACGGATAAAGACGGTAAAGACATGAGGGGAGTGACTGTTAATCGCTTTGCTGAAGGTAAGAATATTTGTATTTATGTTTTTGTGGTAAACCTGAAAGTCGTGCTGAATGTCGCGAATTTGAATATAGGCTACTTTACCTCAAAAACAACAAATGTTTGTTTTCCAATTCTAGTCTTGAACTAGATGTTATTTTCCAAAAACCTTTACAAACATTACCATACTGTAAAGTCATAATAATATCGGATGAACATTAAACAGGGGGACCTTTTCGTTCAAGAATCTTGCTTTCATTTTATTAGTGTTCATATATTTTTTGTTGATATTTAATCACACTTGTGTAAAGTCACAATAACTGCAACTATGGCATTGTGGTATGGTTATCATGGTAATTTTTTAAAGGGACATGGAATTTTCCTGAAATCCAAACTCTAGCCTTCATTATCGCTGCCAGAGTCACATTATCTAGTTCGAGACAAGCACAAGGCCAAAGACTACTGCTCAACCTGATTAACCATGACAGATATAGTTCATTTATAAATTATATCATAATAGTATTTATTATGCAAATCTGTTAATATATCTGCTAATATGATATAGGCCTACATGTAGTTATTTGGACAGGTATAGCACTTTCCCGAAAAGAAATTTCTGCAGAAATCTGAAATCTGATCTTATCGTCTGCTAAATTTTTGGATGAACATTTTAGTCATTTTCTTCATGATTAAGCTGTATTTTCTGTTCCCTATAAAGACTGACACAACAAAGAAAGGATGAGTGTCCCAATAGCTCGCTATACAATAGAGCTGCACATAAGCTGCCTGGGCTCATGCTCTTAGGGTAATGAGGGAAGGAAGGACTGCTGGATAAAGATTCATCTTTTTACTCTGCTGTCTTTCAGCTGTTAGTCTCCCAAAGTCAAAAGCTATCAGGCTGTCTGATAAAAGAGGATACCCTGTTTATTAATCTATACAAAACATTTAGAAAGCCTCTTTTTAAAGCAACATTGCACACCCATAAGAATCAGCATCCACCACAGCAGTGGTGCCATTTCAGACTCTCATTCGCCTGACAAAAATCAGAAAGTTCCTTTAGTAGTGGTGTAGACATAACATGCTTTCTCCCACATATTCTTTTGGCCTCGGAGCTCGTGAAGTACTGCGAATGTGAGGTAACTCAGAATTTTTGTTGCACTCTTTGTTATTGTATCATCTTAGGTTGTGAATTCAATAGATCTTGTGATAGACTGTATTGAAGATTACTCCATTTTAACATCTTTCATATTTGTTCTAGAATGTCAAGGTATTACGGTATAAATTCATTGTTTTCTTGATCCCAAATCTCATTTTGAATGCACGTGCATGCTCTCTCACAAGCACGTGCACATGCGCTCACACAGACACGCATACTCTCACTGATACATTACTTACATTAGGTGAGGGTCCAGGGGAAGGAAGCTCCACCCTTTGTTGTTCACTCAGTTTGACTGTGTGCTCTTCCTGGAGATACAATACAACTCTGTGTTCTTGAGAGTGTGTGTGTGTCTGTGAAGCAAACCCAAAAAGACCTGGTGTTTGCATGGCTCGACCTTAATGCTTGTACCAAAGAAAGAATTTGGACAAATGAAACTTTGAATAAAGTTATTTAATCTAACAACTCAATTCGGCCTATAACAACACCCATTCTGACAACATGTTTAGTTGCTGCATTTGCAGGGCATAATAATATTTCAGTAGGCTGGGTTCCAGTGTAAATGGAAAGTGGACTGAGACCCAGTGAGAATGAAAAGTTTAAAGTCAGCATGAAATGAAAATTCACTAATCATTTTTGTAATTGCATCTTATTGTGAATAATTCATATGTTTATTTTTTTAAATTGACTTCTTAATTAAAACACCCCCCCCCCCCAAAAAAGACTTTTTTTTTTAATTACTGGAAAATGCTGGTATTTGTAGTTTAATACATTTATGATGTTTCCATAGACTATCACATGGCAATTTTGCACATTTGCCAAAACCTCATTTGTGCCTGCATTACAATAAGATGAATAGCATAATAAACATAATTTGTAACAAAAATCTAGAATACATCACAGAAAACCAAACATAAATGTTTGCAAGCCATAAAAATAGATGTTGTAGATATATATATTTGGTTGTGGCAGTTTTTAAACTCTGTATCTGTATTGTTGGGCCCTAAACATTGACATGTGTTGCAAAAATACCCTCTTTTTCTACATGCAACTGTGTATAATTTTGTATCACTATATAGTTGACTACATATTTCTGATTTCTTTACAAGTGGAAGCTGTTTTGGGAGTAAATTATTACATTTACTTATCTTGATAGCTCAGGAGTTATGCAAAAAGATGGTATGTGACGTTTTGGGGTTGTACCTCTTGGCTCAAAATGTTATAGTCAGCAGTCACTACCCATAAATCTCTAATACCCATTGTTGTCCAGAAAGACAACAAAACATTTCCTGTGAAGCTTATGATCTGACTATCACAGTCAAACACAGATAGGAAGTGAGGTCTGGGGCACACAAGTGACAGCACAAAGTATTCATTAAATGTGTGTGCGCTTATGAGATGGCTCCGAAGACTCATTGTGTAGGGTAGATGTTTAGACCTCTGACAGCCGCATAGGGCACTAGGGGGCAGTGCGTCACCCAGAACCCTCTTTGCGTTGCTGTAGGGATCTCTTTCTGTTGGCCAATGCACATTGCGTCCCTAATCTAGCCCAAATATTTTGCTGTGCAGTATGTGTGTTTGTCTGGCACCTCCGGACAACTATGCTGAACTCAAGGACAATAGCAAGGTCAGAGATTGACCTCACTCTGTGTACCCACAGCATCCTGTGCCCACATCAGGATTTAACCCTTCACACCCCACATACGCCACGTCTCTTTTAAATCAGTCAGACTATGACGATTGTGAGGTGTGATATGTTAGTAATGTCGTTATGCTGAATGCTTGGACGTGTAGGTGGCCGAATCAGCCGCTTTGCATGTCATACTGTGGGAGGTACTGACCATAACAGAATAGTTTAAAGAGCAGCACATCACAATACAGTCTAGGGTTTACACAAGAGCTGTGTGAACATCACAGCCACACACACACACACACACACGCGCAGAGACACGTACACTCCTCTACAAACTCTTTTACATGCTGCCAGCAGGTGTGTTTTGTGGAAAGAGCCTTTGATGGCAACAAAATGGAGGGAGGAGAGAGGGGTTCTACACTTTTTATAAGACTTATTGTGAGGGCTGAAATAAAAAACAGATCCCCCCCATACCCCCCACCCCACTCGACAGAGAAATAAAACAAACAGCCTTGGAATGATGAGTCATTACAGTGCTTGCTGGAAATTCCTCAAACATTCTGTTCTTCTTCTTCTTCTTCTTCACTGTTGTCTTCTGCTTCTTCTTTGTCGTCATCTTTTACATCTACTAATACTGCCTCGTCATCGTGTTCTGCTGTTGCTGCTAGTATAACTGCTTCAACGTCTTCTTTCTCTACATCTCCTTTGTCGTCATGTTCGTCTTCTACTTCTTTTGTTCGACTTTTGCTTTATTTTCGTCTTTTGTTGCTTTGTTTTTTCATCATGATCATCTTCTTTTTCTTCTTTGTCGTCTTCTCCACAAATTTCTGATATGCATTCAGCTTCTGTTCAAGCGTGTGGATATTTTGGTAGATAATTTTAGCATTTAAGGGATAATTCACTCAAAAATGACAAATTTTTGTCATCATTTACTCACTGTCGAGCTCCAAAACTGTATGATTTCTTTCTTCTGTGGAACATAAAAGGAGGTATTTTGAAGAACCAAGCAGTTTTGGTTACCATTTACTTCCATTGTGTGGACCTAAAAAAAATGTCAAAATATCTTCTTTTATGTTCCACGGAAGGACGAAAATCATACAGGTTTGATTAGTACAGAAAATGATTATAAAATTGTAATTTTTGGATGAAATGTTCCTTTAAGTGTGTAAAATATATTTTTGGGGTTTGTAATCTTTTGTAAAAAATTTAAGTCCTCCATCGGCTTAATTTGATAGAATACTGTGCTCATTGTGCTATTGGCATACTGAATTCTTTTTTACATCTATTTTAATTGGTCATTTCTCGCTTGCATTTATTCAAGCATATAACTGCCTTTACACAGTGATGATTCTCATACACAGCTGACTAAAAAACAGGACGCTTGCAATGTGTTTCAGCTAATGTACCCAATTTCAGCAGCCATCTTTGCAGTAAATATCTCTGAAACATTGTTTCAACATGTCTTCACCAAAGATAATAGCAAGAAATATCAAGCAATCCAAAAGCACCACACCTCACAACAGGGTGTGTATTTCCATCATGCCTTGATTTTGCGAGATGCTAGAATGGCATTATTCCTTATTGTGAAAGAAACAAAGGACGTTACAGTGACATCAGTATGTAAACTTACAGGCACACCACATGTCGCACATTGCGAAAACATTTATCAGAATACACATTTTATTGACTACTCTGACACAGACTCACTTCTCTCTCACACAAAAGTAATGCTAAATGCCATGCGCTTTGTCGTGACGATTTATGGCCGCAAGCATCAAGTACGCAAAGTGAAACAGAGAAAAGCAAGAAATGTAGGCTTTAGGACCCAGAGTCACAGCTCAAAGGAGGCAGGGCAAGGCTGACTCACTAAATATGTCTGAGGAATGAGAGAGAGAGAAAGAAAGATAGATACAGAGAGAGAGAGGGAGAGGTAGAAGTAAAGAGAGGAGGGGAGAGAGAGGAGACCGGAGCAGAGGTGATCTTGCCCTCATTAGTGTCAGGACTACAGGATGATTATGGGTTGAGAAGGGAATGATGGAAGCAAACAAAGTTCTTCATTTTGTGCCATCCGGTAAGATCCATATGCACGCACACATATGCACATGCTCCTGCGCTGTCACGACTGAGCATCCGAGGGTTCCCTGAAATTTGAGACTGTGTGTGCTAAACATGTGCAGCGGAGAGGGTGCATGTGTGTGTGTGTTGTTGTAAGTTTTCTCTCTGTTGAATCCTGCAGGTCTGAGGATTGTTTTTCTCACACGCTGCCACTGCCGCTGCTGCTGGTGTTTTTTGGGGTGCGTTATGCTGGAATGCAGACGGGCTTTTTCGGGGCTGGTTTTCTGGAATGCGTCGTAAATGCTTTTACGCTGTTAATCTTAGTCGAGTAAACAGGAAAAAAGAAAAAATGACATCACACACTTTCAGATACCCGCACACACATTGCAAAAGAACGCGCACGCAAATACAAATGAGGGAGAGGGAGACGTGAGAAAAGAGACTGATGCAAAACACTGATCAAAATCAAGTACCTGTAGGGTAGTGCTTGAAACAAAACCTGTATGCCTGATCAGGCGGCACTCGAGTGTGTGTGCGCGTGAAAATGAGCGGATGTGTGTAGTTAGTAGTCTTCTGGGAGAGTAGGTCTTATTTGTACGCAATGTTGCTGTTCAATTCGTCTCATTGTGAGAAGTCAGTATAATACCGCATGCAACACACATGCGCCGTCGTACAGCACAAGTGCACCTACATCGCTCTCTTTCTGTCCTTTCCCTTCGCTCAAAGCCTCAGTGTAAACACAGTAGGTAATAGAAGTGAGAAGACACTAAATCTTGTGCCCATCTTCCCGCCGATACACACGCACACACACATACATAATGAGCCTGTGATTTGCATCCTTCGCCAGAGGGTTGAACTTCAAATCAGTTGATGTCTCAATTTTCTCTCCTCGCATGATTACGTGTGTGTTTCTCCATGTGTGTGTGACACACAGCATCAAGTGCGCATTTGATCAGGCTGTTGTAATTGACACTTACTTTGTGCCCATCTCGGCTTGTGGATAATCATTGTGGCACTCTGAGATTCGGTGGAAATTATGGTATTGACAATGTCATTGGAGCAGGTCACGGGCCATCGGCATGCTGTGGCCGCCTGAGAACTTTCACATAGGTGAGCAATCGCTGCAACAGGATTGAAGTTGCTCGAATGGATGAACGGATGGATGAAAGAATAAAATTAACGACGGGACTAATGTAATAAGCAATGTCCTCTTTCTTTTTACGACTGTCTTTCTCTCTAACGAGCTTCGTGATTGCTCACCCGCCTCTCATTCATTGCACACACATGAAAGGTGGACATTTTGTCCCCAGATTCCTTTATTTACGATTTCCCATCGCATTTGCGTATTGAACGTCCTACTCGCGCTGCAGATGGCGGGATATGAATAGATGTCATTTTCTGGGGGGCCGATTGACTTTGCGTGGCTCTTGCGTCCCTTTATTTATCTGTGTATGTGTGTGTACAGTCATCCTCCGAGTCTCAGAGAGGTTGGTAATGCGGTTAGGCATCTCTGACTTTTCTGTTCCCCATTTGTCTTCCACCCACTGTACATTACAGTCTGCAAGGGAAATTAGAATCACACATTCCTCTGTTTATCTCCTCTGTTTACGGTATGCTGTAAAACGGCCATATGGGCATCCTCTCTCATACAAAGAGCGGCGTCTGTGGGCGTGAATGGAGCAGCCTTCGCAGACGTTCACGTGATGGAGAGCTTGACCCTTTTCTGATTTACAGGCACGGCCGTAATGTGTATATTTTTAGAGGCCCAAATATGTGCGCAATTTGCCAAGTGCTGTGTGTTGTTTGCTTGAGCATAATTAATTGGGCATCTCTTCCGCTAAAAGTCTGATCCCAGATAGACATGCCTCTGCTTCTCCGTAATGGATTAAATATAGCTCGCGGGAAAAGTTACAAATGCTCCGTCCTCACTTTCTGTTAGCGAATGTCAGGAATCCCCTCTCGCATCCGCACGCACACACAAACACCCACGCTCAGGCAAACAGACGCGCCCCCCGCCCACCCCTGGAGTAAACCTTAGATTGCTTCAAGATGTCGGAGGATGCCAGTGTTGATGAATTCCGACCTTTGATTGTGATGCTTCCCGTGCGCCAGGGGAGAAACCTTGCACAGATGCCACTTTTCTGATACGCATACGGCAGACCAACACGCAGATGAGCGCGCCACCTTTGTGATGCGCGCGGCCAGACGTTGTGCCAGGCTGTATGACAAACCATCTTTGGCATAAACTAGATACCATCATGGCCTTCAAATGTCAAACAGTCTTTCTGTTTTCGTTCAGAATTCACATTCCTCGTATGATACAGCTGTATCCTTTCTCTGTACTCTCGCTTGTGTTTTGTCTCCGGTTTGGTCGTCTTCTCTTGTGGCAGCGGTACTGTAGATTGTAAGAGGGAATGGTGGCCTGGCTTTAATAGAGGAAGAAGGGAATGTGCAAGCAATTAGCAGGAATCCCCCAGCAGAGTGCTCACGAAACCAGAGCAGCCGAGATATGAAGGAAAGGAAAATCTCAATTCCCTTGATGTACAGGACAATAGTGTCCATGCAAACACATTTAAGCTGCGCATTCCCTTGGTGCCGTGTGATTAAAGACGGCTGTCATGTTGAAGCACGTTAGCACTGCGGTCACTGGATCTTGACGTCCACCTTTCCCTCTGTATCTCTGTCTCCATTTCTCTTCCCAACGGTCAAGAGGATGTTTTACATGAATAAATGGGCTTAATAGAGCTAGATCTGATGCCATCTTCGTAATATTACCTAGGTTTTCCTGTTACTGTTTGGTGTGCTTTGCTTTTGCACACACACCGCTCTGCGTATTTTCTCCTACGGCTTATAGAGAGTGAGATGAAGAGAGGCAGAGAGGGAGCCGCTGGCTCACGTACGTCTATATACCACCGTGTGATGTGTAGAGTATGCATAGATCACTATCAGGGTCACCTGGTGATTGCTCCCATCACACCGAGAGAATGAGGTGAGACGGACGCATCAGCCTAGCCGCATGCTGCAGAAACATCTCTGCCGTATGAAATTCATCTGAAAGCAAATGGCTGCGGCTTCAGGATTTCCCTGCAAATTGTCATAAACGGTTATTTCAACCGAACATGTGAAGAACGTTATAACTGCGTTACACCTTATTCTATGGCAGGGGTTTTATAAATCTATTATCAGAACGGTATCTTCTCTATTACAATCAGAAGATCCTCAGATGACATGCCAACAGACCGCCCACAGTCTGTTCACTGATGCATATTGCACTCCAAAAAACCAAGACCCATGTGAAATCACCAGTTCTGATCTGATTGGCCGGTGCTACGCATGTTCTTTGAACATCTGAATAAAGATATTCAGTGTTTTCACGATGAAATTGAAATCAATAAGCAAAACTGTATGTCTGACTTTTCCTGAATTATGTCTGTGAAATAATCTGCATTCGGATGGAAAAAAAAATGAATAAATGAAAAACTTCTAAACACATTTTTGATCATTGCTGCTCACAGATCAGCACTGCTGTGCCCTTGTTTGAATTAATTCAGGGTTTTTTTTTCAGGCTGGATTATTATGCGTTTCAGGTCAAATATAAAATGTTTTATAATTAGTTGATTTCTTGTCACTCAGACCGTTTCCGATGTAACTAGGCAGTTCTTGACCAGAATAAGCTCCAGACCAGACTTCACGCAGAGAGTCAAAAGCGTTTTCCAGCAGAGGAGAATTGATGTATGCCGATGTCACACTTGCTTGAAGAAACTAATTCAGCTTGGCCTTTCTAAAATCTTTTTAATGTGTTTATATGTTGAAGATCCATAACATGCTCATTTGCCTGCAGAAACAGTCATTTTTCCTCATTTGATAATTGTAACATTGAGTCTTTCCCTCTATTACTCCCACAACAGCGTGCATATTAATATTTCTGTGCCGCTTTCCACGGTTTATTTGTGGAGAGAATGCATCGTCAACTGTTTGGCTTTTTCTCTCCAGGAATATTCTGTCGAGCAGCCTCATGCACACACAGACACAACTTCTCCTCGCCTCATCACACTCTTCTCTTATTCCCAAAGAAGCAGCGTGTGTGTATGTATGTGTGTCATTATTGGTCTTCAGAAGGAATTCCCTCTCTAAGCAGTCGGAGACTCGAGTGCCAAAAAGCCTGCAGGCATATTAAGTCTCTCTCTTTCCTGCTCGCTCTCTCGTAGATCAGGGCTGTAAGTGACATTAAAAAGTGGCAGAGAGCACCTTTAATCTGTCTCTCTTTCTGTCTGTCTGTTTAGTAAAGGTGTATCTACGCTAAAGGACCATCACTACACACTGCTAGACAACCAAAATATCATCAGAACCTGCAAGAGATGGCTTTCTTTCTCTCATACCTTATCTCTCACATTGCCAAAGTCATATCTATGTCAAAGCATGGCCGTACTCGTACAGGTACAGCTGGATTAAAAGATCTCAAAAACCTAAGGTCTGTGAAATAACAGTGGCTAAATTCCTAAGCAGCATTTCTAAACCCAAATCACAAGCTTTCTGCATTTGAACCTTCTCTTATGATATTACAGCTGTGATAGCTTATGTAAAAGATGCATTCACATGTTTGATGTGCTTTTATATTGCAGGCTATGTGCCCTGTTTCTTACTCCAATTTTTTAATGCACATTGTCCATTTGTCAGGGCAGGGATTAATGTTTTTGGTCTGCCAGAGCGTGGTGCCATATGGCTGGATGTAACAGCCTCGCAAACTCAATTTACTAGATTTATTTATTTATTGACATTATGCAAACCTGCCGAGATGCGCCGTGAGTTTTCTGTGACAAATTAATTCCTCACTTTATGAAAAAGTTAGAGGGATGGATCTCCCAAAAATAATTCTGTAATCATTTATTCACTTTCACGTCGTTCCAAGCCTCTTGATTTTCTTGATTCTGTGGAATACAAAAGATGTTTTGAAGAATATTCTTCTCATACATTGAAATTGTATGGGGATAAGGGCTGATGAGCTCAGTAAATTAAAAAAAAAAGTACTATAAGTCTTTTGTAAAATAGTCCAAATGACTTCCAATCTAATCCAATATATTTTATGTCATCTGAAGATGTACAATAGCTTTGAGATTAACAGACAAATATATGATACATATTTAAATTAATATATAAAAATGTTTGTGCATTTGATGTGATTTTCTTATTAGCTAAAATGTTTATTATGTTGACTAAAATGCTTATAATAAGTAATGTGGACTAAAATTAAAACTAATTAATTTAAATTGACTAAATTGAATGAATATTTTCATCAAAATACAAAATTTATTACTAAAACAAAAACCTGTAACAGTTAACTGTAAAACAAACTGTAAAATCATTAATGAATTAAATTAATAATTTGATAAACGTTTGTATATACGTTTTATATATTGTGCTTATATTAATGCTGTCAAATGATTAATCGCGATTAATCGCATCCAAAATAAAAGTTTTTTTTTTTACATAATATATGTGTGTACTGTGTATATGTATTATGTATATATAAATACACACACATGCATATAAATATTTAAGAAAAATGTTATGTTTAAATAATAAATATATTTATATATAATATAAATTATATGAATATGATCTTATACATGTAAATACGTGTGAATATTTTCAAAACATAAACTGTATGTGTGTGTGTTTATATATATATATAATATATATATATATATACATAGTACACATATATTATGTAAACAAAAACTTTTATTTTGGATGTGAGTAATCGCGTTTAATCATTTGACAGCACTAGCTTATATTTAAAAAAAAAAACCTGCATGTAATTACTTCATTTACATCCTTGACCTCTTAACCCACCCTTAAACCTAACCAAACCGCAAAACCTGTCTCTAACCTTAACCATATCCCACCTCAATAGCAGCAAAAGAGTTTTGCAATGCAACATGAACACTATACATACATTGGGTTACACCTTATGTATGTATTGTTCAGTGATTGTTCATGTCCTCGTTTGCACAAATAAGTAATATTAAATAACAACATGTTCTTACTGTAGGGTTAGGTTTATGGTTTGATTATGTAAATTATTTCCTTGTATCTGTGCATAATTTACTGTTATTACTCTAGTAAGTAAATTAAAATGTTACTGTACATACTAAACAAAATTTTTGATGTAAGTACACAGTAAAGACACCTAATATAAAGTATGAGTCAGTGAACAATTAAAGTTAGCGCTGTGCAATTTGATACATCCAAAAAATCAAGATGAGTCATGACACGTTTGATGTCAATAATGAGACACGAGAAACAAAGATTACTTTTTATGGTACTGTTTTATATATATATATATATATATATATATATATATATAGTGCTGTCATTCGATTAAAAAATTTCATCGCGTTAATCACAGTCATGGACTGTGATTAATCACGATTAATCATGATTAATCGCAAATTTTAAATACTAGGATTTACCTGTAAATGTGTTTCAATAAAGAAAAGCATGACAAACTAGTTTAAGTAAACAGAACCTTTCACACCTCCGCCAGGTATGAGACATAATCCTTATTATTCTTTTGTTTTTTTAGCCATTATCAGCCTTTATACTGGCAATAAAACGTTTACCAAGCCACATCGCTTCAATCCCAGCATACATTTACCCAACTAGCCACAGCCATATCACCCTGCAGCCCAAGACTGGTTGCCCACTGAAGCTAAGCAGGGTTGAGCCTGGTCAGTACCTGGATGGGAGACCTCCTGGGAAAACTAGGTAGCTGTTGGAAGAGGTGTTAGTGAGGCCAGCAGGGGGTGCTCACCCTGTGGTCTGTGTGGGTCTTAATACCCCAGTATAGTGATGCGGACGCTATACTGTAAAAAGCACCGTCTTTCAGATGAGAAGATAAACCGAGGTCCTGACTCTCATTAAAAATCCCATGGCACTTCTCGTAAAGAGTAGGGGTGTAACCCCGGTGTCCTGGCCAAATTCCCTCCACTGGCCTTTGTCAATCATGGCCTGCTAATAATCCCCATCCACTTGATTGGCTCTATGTCTCTCTCTCCTCTCCACCTGTAGCTGGTGTGTGGTGAGCGCACTGGCGCTGTTGTCCTGTGGCTGCCGTCTCATCATCCAAGTGGATGCTGCACACTGGTGGTGGTTGAGGAGAGACCCCCCCACATGATTGTAAAGTGCTTTGGGTGTATGGCAATACACAATAAAGTGCTATATAAATGCATCATCATCATCAACTATTATCAAAAGTATTTCTAAATAAATACAACAAAACATTTTCTTAAGATCTTACATGGAGTATTATGACAAAATGCATTATGAAGAAGAATTGGACCTGTTCTGAAGGTGCATTAGAGCTAACATTAGCATCATGCTACATAAGGCAATTTATGCGATTAATAGTACACTTTTACTCAGAACTCACTTTAAACCACCATCGAGTGTTTGTAATAACTTCCTTTTGCAATCACATGTGTGTATATATATACACTTTGGGCGGCCGCGGTACATTATAAAAGTAGCCCAAAAAAAACACAACCCATGGCTCTGTAATTTTTCCTGCGACTGTATTTTCAAAATAGCCCAATTGTGCCACGACCCTGGCAGCACTGGTTCGTTGTACCCTTATCACATATGAGTATACATATCACTGTCGCTCTCTCTCTCTCTCGGACACACTCGCTCTCTCTCTCTGCGTTCGCTTCACTTTTGTCTAGCCCGGTGCCTCATAATCACACAATCCCTGTGTCCCAATGTGCATACTATCCACCCTATCTGCCCTAAATAGTGTTGAAAATTACTAATATCACATAGAATTTAGGATGGATAATGTGCACATTGGGACGCAGGCAATGATATATTACCTTCCGCACTGCGATGACGGCAAGAAGTTGGGGTCAAACCTTATTAAACGATTAATTTGCATTAAAAAATATTAACGCGTTAAAATATTTAGATTAATCGCATGCGTTAACGTGTTAACGTTGACAGCCCTAAAATATATATATATATATATATATATATGTATATATATTTGGTGCTCGACAGCCTCTGCCCGTATTCCATGTAAGAAAGAAAGTCATTACGATTTGATATGATGTAAGGGTGAGTAATGTTTATATTTGGTCAGCTGTCCCTTTAAGAAAGTACAAAATGTACATTTTAATTGAGGTACATTAGATGTTTATTTTGTTTTGCATGACTGCTGTAATCAGTTCTGAAGAACTAGATGCATCATGGCTGCATAACTTCTGATGCACTTATTATGAGGTTCAATTTCACAGAAGAGTATCACATTAAGGCTACTGTCTTGAAGGAAGCAGTGAGATCGAGCGGCTGTCTTGTGTGACCTAGCACCTCTGTGATGAGCTTATTTAACTGTGTGTGTGTGTGTGTGTGTGAGAGAGAGAGAGAGAGAGAGAGGGAGGACAGCTTTGCTACACACTACCGCTTTCACACCAGACAATCTACACAGCCACCTCAGCCGCGCAACAACACGCTTGCTCTTGCACTGTTGTTTCATCTTCGCGCACTTTTATCTGTAAATTTGCATTATTCGCCAGAGAGAGTTCGTCCATCCCGACTGTATTTTTCTAGCGTGTCTGGTCTTGTCTGAAAAAAAAAAGTGAAAGCAAGGAGAAAAGGAGAGAGAGAGAGTGATAGTGAGGCATATTTGATGTTTTATGCTCTTTATCTTCAGTATAAAACTGAATAGATGCACAGGCTGTTTGTGGTTTTGTTGCATACTAACCACATACATGAGTATTTCTTAACAAGCAGACCACCAAGCTTTAAAGAGACACCCCTCTCACTGCTCACTGGCGCAGAGAGCCTGAAATTGCCTGTGTGTGTGTGTGTGTAAAGGGAAAGGACTCGCTGGTTACTAAGCTTTAGTCTGTGACTCACACGTCAGCTTATCTCTGTAGCTGAACTGAATCTAGTCATGGTATCAAATGCACATGCAAACAATGATGATCCGTGTGTTTGAGAGTAAAACTGCACTGATGTTCAAATATTCATGTGCACACACACACTCACAATAAAGACCTGTTCTGCCAGCTCTTGCTTCCTGTTTGCCAAGACAGCACTTCCTGTGTTAGTAATGATGATCAGATATTAGGAGGCTATTCGCTACCCAGCATGCACCAGGTATTTTCTGTTCACTTTAGATTTGAGTTATCATTTGTCCATGTTTCCTTGCATTAATGTGATTAGCAGGATTTTTTTTTTGTCAAGATTTATTGCAAAAACAGCTTTCTGTTTAGTCTTTATGTCCCTCCTCTTATCTCTCATTCTTTCAACACTTTGCCTTTGATCACGTCTCCACGTGAAAAATATTTTTTTCCTTTGTTTTGCAGGATATGTGATTATAGAAGATTTTGTATTTGGTTTTGCATTTTAAACACGAACGAATAAAATGGTAGAGGTGAATTAATAACAATGTGTCTTGATGGATCTGTGTATCATGCATGGGTGAGGATTCCAATGCAAACCCTTAGCTTGTTTGATTGGATGGATGTGTCTGTTCTGGCTTGTACCTACAGTAACCTCTAAAAAGGAAGTGTGATGCTTAAGTCATACCCGTCCCTGGCCCTGAGTGATTTAAGGCTGAAAGTGCTGCAACACCACTTCCTCTGTCAGTCCTGCTCACTTCCTTTGCATATCGACAGGCGGTCTGTGAGCGGCATCTGCGGTGAAAATAAGCATGCAGTAACGTGGCATTAGAGAAATATCTTCAGATCAGATGTTGAGCCAGGGGTTGGTAAAGGTTGGTCACACAGTACCCATAGCTGGAGGCAGCAGAGACGAAGTACCCAGTGAAAGGTCAGAGTAGGGGTAAATAGCACAGTGACTGCGTCCCCTCCGGAGGGCCTGTAGGCATGGCTGGGCTGAAGGTGTTTTGTCTGTAGGGACGGTTCTGACGGGAACACTCACAGAATACCAATCGGTTGCTGTGTCGTCACTGATTTTGAATGGCAGAGGATGGAGAGAGTCGTTTTTTTCCGTCTTCCTCACAAGCTTACTCTTGGCTTCCTAAATTATGTTACGACAGGAGGACATTTAAAGAATTATGGGTTTGCTAGCTCAAGCCATTTATGCAAATGCTAGTGCATGTTGTTGATTAGAGCTGGGTGGGTTGTGAGCATCATGTAATAGCAGTGTATGAGGTGGAATGCAAAAATCTGCCTGTTTTCTGCCTGAGAATAGTCATTCTGCTGTGGGAGGGTGACCTTATATGGTGACCTTGGGGCTTTTACTGTGATCATAGACCTCAATGTAAACGCTATAATTTATTTGACGAAAAACATGTATGAGACTGCGAAGGGCAAGTTTGTTTGCTGTTGTACTGTGATGTACCTGGGTTTTGATTGCTTTGATGGCAAAGAAAGGATAATTGTAACTTTAAACAGGTTTTCGGTGGAGAAAACTCTCCTGAAAACTCTCCTGATTCAGGCCTTAGGCATTTGTTTTTTAAGTAATTGTATATATGTTTTTGAACATTTAGATGGACACCAATCATTTTCACACATAAATCCTGTTAAATTGCAAATTAAATTGAGTATTTTCAGCAAGTGTACAACATCTGCTATTTAATCAGACAGGTTTCCGTCTTTTATTTGTATTGAAGCACATACAGATTCACATATGAGCATCGAATTGCCGTTATGATGCCATTTGTCGGAAATTACCTTTAAATTGATTCACTGGCATTCCAGCAGCCGGTCCTGTTCACACATGTAACATAATGTTAAATTAATGCAGGGTCGTAACCACTATAGACATTGCGGGGGGGCAAGCCCCTCACCTCCCACCCCCCTAAAATAATCAGGTATGACTAAACAGTCCCATCTCCAATATTCAACATGCTTGATGCATATCTGCTGCACTCCATTACACTCTACTCGCTGTATTATTAGGATGACAAAATGTTTTAAAATTTAAATTCTTAGGACAGTCGATCTCTGCAGTCTAGATGGAAGATCAAATCAAAGGAGGAAGGGTTTGCTGTTCACAGAGCTCAAACATGAATTCCAGTGCAATGGTTTAATTTTAACGATCAGTAAGCGTGAAGTTAGTAGCTAGACATTTAAAATTCGACATGTATTTTGCGAAAGATACGACCAACAGTTATATCTAATGCATTTGACTGTTTCTGATTAAATTTCACAGTTTTAAATTGAAAGCCTATATCATTTATGTGATGCAATTTGTAATTGAATATGATGTGACAAAAAGCATTAACAGAGCCATTTCCAGCATATTATGCATAGGAATAAGAATGATTGTATACATATTTTGAAATGCCAATATTATTTGCAAATAGAACAAATGCATTACAACAAATTCCAATTCTGTGCTATATTTCTTTATACATATATATACACACACATATACATTTTAATCCCTTTCATTCATAAATTTCTTTAAATAGAAAGGACATTTGTACCCATTACAACATCAGTGGTTTTGTTTTCCCCATTGTTTAAGGCTTTGAATTAATGTAGAAGGCATGTGTGTGAAGACACCTAAATGCCTATTGTTTAATGTAAGCATATTGACAGCATCTAAAACGTCAAGCCTTGTAAATGTTCAGTGAAGTGTGGCGTTTATTAGTAAATGATGAAACTAAGAATCTAAAAGACATTTTAAATGCAGGTTTATTTAATACTGCAGTGTAACATCAACATGTTTCGCTCCTTTACTAATGTGTGTGTGTGTGAGTGTTTGTGGGTTGTCACAATACTAATGAGATCACACTGCCTTGAGACAGTATGACATATTGATCAGACTGCGCTTCTATCGCTTAGAACCTTGTTTTCGTTGGCGTCAAATTACTAACACCAGAGCTGTCAGAATAACCCTCAAGAAATCATTGTACAAAATGATTTAGTTAGTGACATGAGCATGAGGATGTTAGCTTAGCTATGTCTTTGTTATATATAAATCTTCAGTCTTCAGTGAAAGTTTTTATTGATTTTTAAATAAGTGCTTATTTAAGGCACAGTACGAGGGTTGTCAGGCATGCAGAGGCTTCTCGTGTTGGACTGGCCAGTCTCAGCTGATTGGAGTTTCATATCAGCTTTATATTCAGACAGTCTGTTTCCTGCGCTGACACTTTCTGCTTTTTTACGTCCTGCAGAATATAACGGCACAGCAGCTCGTGTTTTCGGGCTGTCACTGAAGAGAAATATGAGACAAACTCTCTGTCAGTACATCTGATGTAGTCTGTTCTCTGTACGACAGGACGAGATATGTGGAAGTTTATTTGTGTGTGTGTGTGTGTGTATTATTTTCATGCTCCAAAATGCAAGTGCTGTGGTACACTTATGCCGGCCGTACATGCATACTCTCTTTAGACAGGGTGTTTTGCTGGAAAGAGAGGTACCTGACAATTAAGTGAGTCAGAAAGTGGGAAAAGAGAAACCTCAGTCACGGCTGACTTCACCTCATAAATATCCCCTTAAACGGCACCAAATGAATGTAGGCCACAGGTGTGGGAGTATGTGTGCTGGTTCCATGTGCATGTGTTTATGCCTGAGTGTGAGCATGTTGGAGTAAATATGTGAGTTTGTGTGTCTATCAGTGTAATTGTGCTTTGGAGTGTGTGTGGCTGTTTAGTGACCATCATAAGGGCATGACTAGTGTACGACATATTCACGTTTGCATATTCACACTGATTCTTGAGACATGGGACAACTTCATCTGCCATTATTTTTCAGCTTTGAAAGAAATCAGAGATTAACACTAGAATGTTCTGAACAGAAAAGATTGTCCTTAGACCATAAATGAAAATTTCATATCAGTCAGAATATATATTAAATTGAATAACAACAGAGGAATAAATATGCATGTTTTAATGAAGAATTACTATATGTCCTGCCCTTAAAAATCTAGCAGAATCAGAGTCTTCATCCTGAATATATTTAACCTGCAATGTCTTCAAAAAGTAATAAATAAATGAATATATACACACACTACCAGGCAAGTTTTTGAACAGTAAGGTTTTTAATGTTTTTTTAAAGAAGTCTCTTCTGCTCACCAAGCCTGCATTTATTTGATCCAAAGTATAGCAAAAACAGCGAAATTTTGAAACATTTTTGCTATTTAAAATAACTGTTTTCTATTTTTTTCCAAAATGTAATTTATTCCTGTGATCAAAGCTACATTTTCTGCATCATGATTCCAGTCTTCAGTGTCAAACGATCCTTCAGAAATCATTCTAATATGCTGATTTGAGGAAAGAAATGATAGAAATTAATACTTTTATTTAGCAGGGATGCTTTAAATTGATCAAAAGTGATGATAAAGACATTTATAATGTTACAAAAGATTTCTATTTCAGATAAATGCTGTTATTCCGAACTTTCTATTCATCAAAGAAACCTGAAAAAATTCTACTCAGCTGTTTTCAACATGATGATGATAATAATAATAATAATAATAGATTTTTTGGAGCAGCAAACCAGCATATTAGAATGATTTCTGAAGGATGATGTGACTGGAGTAATGATGCTAGAAATTCAGCTTTGAAATCACAGGAATAAATTACATTTTAAAATACATTCAAATAAAAAACAGTTATTTTAAATAGTAAAAATATTTCAAAATTGTACTGTTTTTGCTGTACTTTGGATCAAATAAATGCAGGCTTGGTGAGCAGAAGAGACTTCTTTCAAAAACATTAAAAATCTTACTGTTCAAAAACTTTTGACTGGTAGTGTATATATAGCCATAATATATTAACTCTAAATTGTAAATAAATTGTGTGGGATTTTTAAATAATTTTCCTAATTTTAAATGGATTTTGGTAGTAGCAACCAACCTCAGAAAAAAAAAGCTTCTAAATTTAATATGGTATTCAAATATGTTTTTTTTTTTTTTTTTAACTAATATTTTCTGTCTTAGTGTTCAATTCAATAGATGGAGTTGAATATCAGTTTGAACCCATCCTGTAGTCTAAATTAATTTATTCATTAAAGTGAATGCTAGATTGTTCATTATTTATAATAACTATTTTACACATAATTTTTGTATCTGTTGGTGTTGACATTTCTTGAGAGGAAAAACACATTTTGGGAGAAAATTAGAGGCTAGAGACAGCACCCAAACATGTTGAACAGATTAATCCATAACAATCCCTGGATAGATAACCTTTTATTTTTGTAGCCTGTTTTGTCTCAGTACTGAAGAATCAGTGCTTGTTCAAACCTGGTAATCAGAAACACTTACTCACGCTGTGTTATTTAACACATACTCATAGTTATTTGAAGTCTTTTGTTAATTGTGGTTTTAATTTCTCTTCCAGAGGCTCCCTCCTCAGGGATGGCTAAGAATGGATACTTCTATCAAGAGATGGGTGAGTAAATGTTTGTAGGAGTTGATTGGAGTGTGTTTGTTGTTCAACACATGGCCTGGAGGAGAGGTGTGAAGGTCAAGCTGGGAGAAAAAAAAACAGGCAGACGGAAACTCCTTTTTACAGTATTTAAAGCATGCCCTAATTTCTGACTTGCAGAAATATTTAAATTGTAATATTTCTGGTTTTCTCATCAGCGTCAAAGAGAGACAAGTTTTCTGCCTCAGATTTTGCTGCACTGAAGCCCAATGCAGCAAAATCCGAGCAGCAAAAAAAAATCTGAAAGTGCCTGAAATATTGTCTGTAAAATTAAATCTGTAAATTTTGTTAGTGCAAGTAAAGCTTGTGGCATGTTCGGATTTCTCAAGTATTCTCTCATTATGCCATTTCAGAAATCACTGTTTATGTCATATCTCTCTCTCTCTCAGTTCAATTCAAGGGGCTCTTGTTTATACGTACGTAATTATAACAAAGTATGGGGGGTATTTTCAATAAATGAGTTAATTTGTTCATGAATAGGCTTTCAGTGACTCAAACACTTATGAATATGATCAACCACGGTGCGCTGAGCTTGAAAGAGCAAGCGAGAAAAGGGGGAAAAAGGGGAGCGCCGTCGTCGGGGAGAGGAATATCCTTTTGCCCGCTCACCGTAGGTCCAGGGCGGTAGAGTCAATGAGCACACGTGGATTAACAGCCCCCTCTCCTCTTCAGCTTTACATAGAGAATAATAGAGGGAAGGATTAGTGAATAAATGAATAGATGAGGAGAAAGATATGGAACCGATAGCCACTCACATGCCACATTCAGTCAGAGAAGCGAGAACAATAACGAGCTGCCATGTGTGGATAAATCACAGCTTCAGCCACACTCTGGATACACAGTCACATCTGTGGGGTATTAAACCCCAAGAACATTTTGTATTCAACAGGAAAAAAGAGAGAAATCTATGGATTATTGAAGCCTTGTTGTGTTTGCATTGAGGAACTGTCTTATTGTGCTGAAATCTCAGTTCAGAATGGATGGATTAAATGTACAGTGCAGCATATTAAATATGTATATGAATTGTAACTTTAACATAGAGTTTGTGATTAATTTATAGGGTCAGCAAAGGACAGTGTAGGTATATATGTAGATGTGAAATTTCAGTAATATTAAAAAGGATTACTAGAAGTTTGATATTTTATGTTTTTTATATGAAGAGTAAATTAATATTTTGCTGGTGTAAATTAATATTGTATACTGTGCTATACTGTAAAACCTGCCAAATTTACAGTAATCTGTGGTTGCCAGAAATTCACTGTAAAAATACAGTGACAATGTTTCTGGTCCTGTGGGATGGCATATTGGCACTGTTGGGAAAGTTACTTTGAAAATGTAATCAGTTATGGATTACAAGTTACCCTATTTAAATTGCAATTTAACTTCATTAAAGTAATGTAACTGATTATATTTGATTACTTTTCTAAACAACTGTTTTCAACTGTTAATCATTTTCAAACATTTAAAGCAGGTAGGGTTACCTTACAGTAGTACTCAACCCTGATTACTGTCAAAATTTCAAAATCCTTCATCACTTGATTTAAGATTATAATATTTTAGTTTTAAAGCACAGCCGACACACAATCTGACTTTAGCACCTCTTTTTACTTTGAGATCATTCTGAGGTTAAATACAGATTTAAAATCATAACAAGTTGCTATGATGCTGTTTTTGAAATCAAATCTTTGCATATCTATGACAGGAAACACTAGCATCTAACAATGCCTTGGAAAAAAACAGTTACTTAAAAAATAAAGCATATACATAAACCCAAATAAGAAATAAAACAGTTATCAAATAAACGTGTCATATTCTGTGTCCTAAACTCCTGAAACATTGGTGTCTCATATTTTAAAGAAGTTAATGCAATTTGGGATAGAAATCAATTAAATCTGTATGCGTGTGAAAATATTCATATGTAACCCACTTTGTAATCGTTAACATTTTCTCAGTAACTGTAACTGATTACAGTTACATTTATTTTGTAATTAAAATTATGTAACGCCATTACATGTAACTAGTTACTCCCAACACTGCATATTTCACAATTTATAATCACATAGTTCATTAAGTGATATAATGTTAAAATACTAAGCGACTTAAAGTACCAAAATGTTTTTACTGTAGCATTTTGTGTGTGTTAAAATATGTGTTAAAAAGTGTATATAGATTGAGGCTGTTGTGTGTGTGTGTGTGTGTGTGTGTGTGTGTCTGCTCTTAGAACAGAGGGAGAGAGAAGAACATGAGGAGGGGAGCGAGGAGCGAGAGGAGGGCCAGGACTCTCCCATCCCATCAGGAGATGACATTCATCTCTACGGCAACCAGACACACCAAGGAGGAACAGGTCAGTGAATGTGTGTGTTTGCGAGCGAGTTCAGGGTGGGATGGAAGTTAGACCCAGAGCTGTTGATTAGCTCTGGAGATGCTCAGGTTAGCAGGTCACTTGTTGCCAAGGCAACAGTCTCAGGTGTGCTGTGATTATGTCGTGGCACCCCCACCAAACCCACACACGGTGACAGGTCACCTGTTGTCACTCAAAACCACACAAAGTCGTCTTCTCCTCTTTCTGTCCTCAGTCTATGCAGGAAAATGTAATCAAAGATGACAATTGAAAAAAAACAAAACAGTGGAAACTGCTCACATCTCCGTTGTAATTTACTTTTTAGTATGTAGTGCATGCAAAAGGTCAAATATGCCTGAATTGCTTTAAAACCACTGATAAACATTCTCTAAAGTCTGCAATGACAAATGGACATTTTTGGAAAACAACTGGGTCACACTTTATTTTAAGGTCCAGTTCTCACTATTAACAAACCATTAACTACAACCTTTGTCTTAGTAAACTCCTAATTTGCTGCTTATTAATAGTTAGTAAGGTAGTTGTTAAGTTTAGGTATGGGGTAGGATTAAGAATGTAGAATATGGTCATGCAGAATATGTGCTTTATATAGTACTAATAACAGCCAATATGTTATAAATAGGCATGCTAATAAGCAACTAGTTACTAGTGAGAATTGGTCCCTATACTAAAGTGTTACCAACAATTGTTATTGCATTATCATTTTTTGTATCTGTAAACTTTACTTTTTATTGATATAACTCTCTTTTTAAATCAGATGAGACGCTAGCAGTGCATGAACCACCAACTGATATTTTATCCGGAAAGTTGCCAATAAACTTGTCTAAATCCGTAATGAAGGTTCACCAGGTAGCTTATTTACAGTATTCAACAAAGGTCAAGATAAATGAGGAGAAATAATTATATACTGCAGTCAAAGACACTGGATTACAATTCTCAGAGGACTGAATTAGCCAAAAAACATTAGGCAATTCATCTGGTAATTTTTACAGTGATTATGTGGAAAAAAAGGAACACAGACAGGATTAAAATCATAATGTGTTTTTGTGAAATGTGTATTTACCTTGCCTTCTCAGGTAAATCTAGTCCTGTCCGAACAAAGCTTTTGCTATCTGTCATAAATCTGTATGCTGGATGTGCGCCACATCTGCAAAAAGGTGTGTTTACACAAACTTAAGTTCTTAAGTACCAATGAATCACATGTTCCAAGGTTGATTGTTGATTCTTGTCCACATCTGGAAAAACATAAGATCATCATAACTGCAGCTCTGATTTACTTGTGCTACAGTATTAACCCAACTGATGAATGCAGGACTGCTAATGGATCTAAGCATAAAAATGATTTGTATTTTTTTTTTAAAAAGTGTGTATATAACAACTTGAGCTGTTCTGATGAATAACAAAAGTGCAGTTTAGCTAATCACAAATCATTTACATATAGAAGTTTTGGTCTCACATGCCTCACTTAGCCTTGATAAACTCCTAATTTGCTGGTTATTAATAGTTAGTAAGGTATTTGTTAAGTTTAGGTATTGGCTAGGATTAGGGATGTAGAATATGGTCATGCAGAATATGTGCTTTATAGGTACTAATAAACAGCCAACATGTTAATAATAGGCATGCTAATAAGCAACTAGATAATAGTGAGAATTGGTCCCTATACTAAAGTGTTACTTAAGTTTTATACTGTAGGTACAGTAGGAAAAATACGGATCAGAAAGAGGCTGGAAAATGGCCATGAAAAACTAGAAAATGTTAAACCTCAAGTAACATTATAATTGGGAAAAAATATGCTACAGTGTAGCCCCATTAAAGATTTTTGCTGCATTTAGTATTTTGCATAACTGAAAGCATTTGAAACTTATAATGTCTTTTGAATGATGTAACATATCTATTATTAGGGTTGCTATTTGCCCTAACGCGCTGCTGCTGTTGAAAGTGAGCACAGCTTCAGTAATATCACTAGACAGGTGACCCAGAATCAGACAAGCAAATGTTCTGTCTCTGTTTACTCAAATACAGTTAGTTCTGTTTTAAATTCTCTTTTCTGTGTGAGTGACTCCTGCTGTGCATTTGGTGGGCTCACATTAGGATGAGTGGGGTTTGTTCACACGTTGTCTCATCCGGTCTGATGCTCTGTCATCCTCAGCGCACAAGCCGTCAGCACTTGTCTAGATTAAAACCAAATTCCACTCCTCTGACATACTGCTAAGAGTTTGAACTGTGTAGGATGCCCGTGTGTGTGTGTGTTTGAATATTTATAAACCAGAGCCTCCAAACATTTCGTTTTAAGTGATAATTCCCATGATGACCAAACACCCAGCCATGTTATTTAGCAAACTGCTGGGTTTTTAATGCTGCTTGATTGCTGGGGCGAGGCAGGGGCGGTGAGAAATAATTACACACTACAAAAATAAAGCAAAACAAATATTACCTAATATGAGATCAAATGATGTCTAAACCACTCATTTTTCTGAACTAACACAGTCATGCACCAGTCAGTAGAGTTCTAGAGGGAGGGAGCATCTCTTTTGTCTCCCTCGAGCCTGCTGAGTTCTCATCAACGTCCTGTAGCATTGTGTAAATGTGAGGAATGCATGTCCTTCTTTGCAGCACTATGATTGGCCGATTACTCTTTCACAAATTTGACTGAATGGGTCAGACTGGAGGAAATGGAAGGATTGATGTCAGAGTAACAGCTCATGACCAGTTTCTGTTGCATTCACGTTGAAATGAACTTGAATTTCTTGAAAAACAAGAAATTACCTGTAAGTGAGCCGGTTTTTAGCAGCCATGCAGGTTGAAGAAATTAAAAATTCATCACCATGCCCACAACCTTCTCCACACTCTCAGGGTTTACTGAGGATTTGTTGAAATAAATGGTACATGAAATGTGCTTGCCATTGTATTATTGTAGTCATTATTTCTGAAGCAATGTAAAAATAATTTTTAAAAACTTGGATGTAACTTGGTTTTAGTTAACATGATATGGGTTTAACATAATTTAATTGTGGGTTAATATACAGTACACAAATACTATACACTAACTGTTCTGTTCTGTAAGAGTTTTGGGTCGGTAATATATGTTGTTTTTTTAAAGAAATTACTTTTATTTAGGACGGATGCATTAAATTGATCAAAAGTATCAGTAAAGACATTTATAATATTACAAGATTTCTATTTCAAATAAATTCTGTTTTTTTTTTTAAATCAGAAAAAAATGTGTATTATAGTTTACACAAAAACAGTAAGCAGCACAACTAGAATGTTTTCTGAAGGATCATGTGACACTGAAGACTTGAGAAATGGCTGCTGAAAATTAAGCTTCGCCATCACCAGAAGAAATTATATTTTAAAATACATTCAAATAGAAAACAATTATTTTAAATTCTAATAATATTTTACAATACTGCTACTTTACTGTAATGTTTTGTCAAATAAATGCAGCTTTTGTGAGCATAAAGGTCCTTGCACACTGAGTCCGAAATTTTCATATACGTTTTTTTGTATTCGTCATCCAAACCTTGCACTAGTGTTGTAGTCAAGACCAGCTAATCCGAGACCAAGTCGAGACCAAGACAATTGTGTGTTAAGACCAAGACAAGACCAAGACTTTGAGAGGTTGAGACCAAGACAAGACCAAGACCAAGGCAGGTCGAGACCGAGTCAAGACCAAGACCAGACCAGCATTGCTCAAATTCATCTACTGCCTGAGAAATGTCTTATTTTTAATCATTAAATACAATAATAAGACACTTACAGAGCTGTTACCAATCAAATGAAATCTCTAACAACAAAA
>JAFVLL020018998.1:59159-91370 GCA_021397915.2 Tor tambroides
GATACGCACGGGACTAATTTTATCACAGGACCTCGGTGTTCGGCAAAATACGGTAGGTCATTCGCGGGGGAATTTTTACTTTACAAATTACAGACGTGGCCGATTCGCACGGGATTAAGATCACAGACAACCTCCGCAATTATTACAAATGACTGGAGGTCACCAGGTAATACTAATCCCGTGTGAATAGGGCTTTATTCTGTGGCAGGGGTTTAATAAATCTATTATCAGAACAGCAACTTCTCTATTACAATCAGAAGATCCTCAGATGACATGCCAACAGACTGCCCACAGTCTGTTCACTGATGCATATTGCACTCAAAAAAAGAAAGAAGCAAGAGCTGAAATCACCATTTCTGATCTGATTGACCAGTGCTACGCATGTTCCTTGATCATCTGAATAAAGATATTCCGTGTTTTCGCAATGAAATTGAAATCAGTAAGCAAAACTGTATGTCTGACTTTTTTTCTGAATTATGTCTGTGAAATAATCTTCTACATACTTTTCAACACAGATCAACACTGCTGTGTCCTTGTTTTAATTAATTATGTTTTTCATGCCAGATTATAATGTTTTTGATAAAATATAAAATGTGACCCTGGACCACAAAACATAAGAGTCAATTTTTTGAAAACTGACATGCAGCTGAAAAAATAAGCTTTTTGTTGATGATAGGACAATATTTGGCCGAGATACAACTATTTGAAATCTGGAATCTGAGTGTGCAAAAAAAAAAAGAAAAAAAAAGAGAAAATCGCCTTTAAATTTGTCCAAAAGAATTCCTTAATAATGCATATTACTAATCAAAAATTAAGTTTTGATATATTTACGGTGGGAAATTTACAAAATATCTTCATGGAACATGATCTTTACTTAATATCTTAATGATTTTTAGCATAAAAGAAAACTTGGAAAATTTTGACCTAAACAATGTATTGTTGGCTATTGTTACAAATGAAGAGTTTGGTTCCAAAACGCGATAAACGCAATTTAAAAAAAAAAAAAAATTGTTTCCGCCAAAATCAGTATTGTATCTGGTCAGTATTGAAAAGTCAATTTTTAATTTTACGCAAAATGCGATATCTGCCGTGTTATTCTGTCATGTTTTCTCCCTTTTTTTCCAAACCGCAAAAAACGCCAGTCTCCTTTCTCTGCAGAATGTGATAAATCCGCTCAACCAATCACAGCGCACCATCCCACGCATTGTAAACAGTACCGGTAATGGCGGCGCTTTGAATACACCCGGCATCCTAGTTTTCCTCATCTACTTTGTACTTTGTGATCAACAAACAAACAAAAATTAGGGCTGCACGATAAATCGCATGTGATTGTCATGCGCATCTCGTCAGTAAAGCTGGTTCTGTGATCTCCATCACATGCTTTCAGATGGAGCGGCATTTAATACACAGAGCCGTAGATCACAGACAAGCTATGCAATATCACGTTCATAATCGCAGATGAATCGCATTCGATTATGAACGTGATATCGCGTAGCTTGTCAGTGTAGTGTTTTTATTAATGCCATTAATGTTTTTGTTATATACAGCGTATAGCATTAGTCAATTATATGAATATAACATGGCAAAGATCAATGCACCTTTGGAAGTTTAATGTAAGGGAAATGTCATTTTGGAATTTCTGTGGTCTAATGTGATATTGTTGTTCATGATCTTCTTCATGATGAAATTTTCTTTTATTGTTGTAATTAATTTAAAGCATTAACAAGATAACCTGTTGAATTAATTTTGGGGGTGATGACTGATTGAATGTAGGCTATTTTTAGTCCAGTGCCTGTATATAAGATTAGTATTGACCAAGTTCAGATGCTGTCATATGTGGATCAACTTACTTTGTTGTGTATTTTCAACAGTTTCAATATGAAAAATAACCTTTATAGTGATTCAATGGATTACTGCATTTTGAAGAAGAAAAAAAAACCACGTCATGGATTTATTGCATTTTGGGAAAAAAATAAGCAGTTTTTATAATAAATCTTTGAAAATAAAAATCTGGATTTTAATTTTTAATGCTATTATAACCTAAAGATGCTATGTGAAAGTTTGAAACAGAAAATAGTGGTTTTCATCTTGCCACTTTCTTGGTAAAGAAAACACATTTTTACTCAAATTAATCAAAATGGATTTATAGCTTTTTGGAACCAAACTCTATACCTGTGCTACTTAAGACTGGTTTTGTGGTCCAAAATAAACTTTCTTCTAAAAGTTGTGTAAAAACAAAACATTAGTCGATTTCTTGTCACTCAGACCTTTTCCTATGTAAGTAGGCAGTTCTTGACCAGAATAAGCTCCAGATCAGACTTCATGCAGAGAGTCAAAAGCGTCTTCCAGCAGAGGAGAATTGATGTATGCCGATGTCACACTTGCTTGAAGAAACTAATTCAGCTTGGCACTGCAAAGTCTTTTATTTGTGTGTTCATACGTTGGTATAACATGCTCATTTACATGCACACAAACAGTGTTTCTTCCTCATTTATAATTATAGCATTGAGCTTTTCCCTCTATTACTCCCCTGGCAGCATTATGCTGTGTCTTCTGCTGCTTTCCACAGTTTCTTGTGGAAAAGGCAATAAGTAATAACAGCCTCCAGGGAGTGTTGTGGTACATATTGCCTGCAGACACAATGTATCCTCTCCTTCTCCTCGCCTCATCACACTCTTCCCTTATTCCCAAAGAAGCAGCATGTGTGTATGTATGTGTGTCATTATTGGTCTTCAGAAGGAATTCCCTCTCTAAGCAGTCGGAGACTCGAGTGCCAAAAAGCCTGCAGGCATATTAAGTCTCTCTCTTTCCGGATTGCTCTCTCGTAGATCAGGGCTGTAAGTGACATTAAAAAGTGGCAGAGAGCGCCTTTAATCTGTCTCTCTTTCTGTCTGTCTGTTTAGTAGAGGTGTATCTACGCTAAAGTACCATCACTACACACTGCTAGACAACCAAAATACCATCACAGCCTGCAAGAGGCAGCTTTCTTTCTCTCATACCTTATCTCTCACATAGCCAAAGTCATATCTGTGTCAAAGCATGGCCCTTCTCGTACAGGTACCGCCGGATTAAAAGATCTCAAAAACCTAAGGTCTGTGAAATAACAGTGACTAAATTCCTAAGCAGCATTTCTAAACCCAAAGCACATGCTTTCTGCATTTATACCTTCTCTTATGATATTACAGCTGTAATAGCTTATGTAAAAGATGCGTTCACATGTTTGATGTGCTTTTATATTGCAGGCCATGTGCCCTGTTTCTTACCTTCAATTTTTTAATGCACATTGTCCATTTGTCAGGGCAGGGATTAATGTTTTTGTTCTGCCAGAGCGTGGTGCCATATGGCTGGATGTAACAGCCTCGCAAACTCAATTTACTAGATTTATTTATTTTTTTTGACATTATGCAAACCTGCCGAGATGTGCCGTGAGATTTCCGTGACAAATTAATTCCTCTCTTGATGGAAAAAGTTAGAGGGATAGTTCTCCCAAAAATGATTTTGTAATCATTTATTCACTTTCACGTTGTTCCAGACCTCTTGTTTTTCTTGCTCCTGTGGAATACGGAAGATATTTTGAAGAATATTGTTCTCATACATTGAAAATGTTTGGGGATAGGGGAGGATGAGCTCAGAAAATGAAAAAAACACATTATAAGACTTTCGTAAAGTAGTCCATATGACTTAATCCAATATATTCCAAGTCCTCTGAAGATGTACGATAGCTTTGAGATAAACAGACAGATATATGTTGCATATTTAAGTTAAGATACAAAAATGTTTACATATTTGGTGTGATTTTGCACTTTCTTATTAGCTAAAATGTTTCTTATGTTGACTAAAATGCTGTTTTAGTAAGTAATAAGAACTAAAATTAATTCGGCATGACAAAATATTGATTCAATTTAGTGGATGTTTTCATCAAAATACAAAACGTAATACAAAAAAACGGTAACAGTTAACTAAAAAAATCGTTAACCTTGTCCTTGTTACACGTTACATGTACTTACTATTATAATAACAATAAATTATGCATAATTACATGCAAGTAACCCTAAGCCAAACCCGAATCCTAACCTTAACCATATAGTAAGAACATGTCGTTAATTAATATGACTCAGTATTAAATGTATAATTACACTGTAACAAGGACACCTTAAAATAAAGTGTAACCAAAAAAACTGTAAAATCATCTAATGTGTACTAACATTTAAATGAATCATTTGATAAAATGCACTTATTTTGTACATAGACCTACGTGTTTTTTTTATATTGTGCTTGTACCCTGCATGTAATTACTTCATTTACACCGTTGACCACTTAACCCACCCTTAAACCTAACCATACCACAAAACTTGGTCTTAACCTTAACCATATCCCACCTCAATAGCAGCAAAAGGATTTTGCAATGCAACATGAACACAATACGTATTTTGGGTTACACCTTATTTTTACGTGTCTTTATTACCATGCAATTGCACAAATAAGTAACATTAAATAACGACATGTTCTTACTGTAGGGTTAGGTTTATGGGTTGGTTATGTGAAGTTATTTGCTTGTAACTATACGTAATTTACTGGTATTACTGTAGTAATTAAATTAAAGTGTTACTGTACATACTGTACTTTTTGACATAAGTACAAAGTAGTTAAAGACACCTAATATGAAGTGTGAGTCAGTGAAAAATTCCAGTTACGTGCAGTATGATACATCCAAAAAGGCGCATCAAGATGAGTCATGACATGTTTGATGTCAATAATGAGACACGAAAACCAAAGACTACTGTTTATTATTATTATGTTTATTTTTGGTCAAATATCCCTTTAAGAAAGTACAAAATGTACATTTGAATTGTGATTGTAAATGTTGATTTTGTTTTGCATGACTGCTGTAATCAGTTCTGAAGAACTAGATGCATCAGGGCTGCATGACTTCTGATGCACTTATTATGAGGTTCAATTTCAAAGAAGAATATCACGTTAAGGTTACTGTCTTGAAGGAAGCAGTGAGATCGAGCGGCTGTCTTGTGTGACCTAGCACCTCTGTGATGAGCTTATTTAACTGTGTGTGTATTTGAGAGAGAGAGGGAGGACAGCTTTACTACACACTCCCGCTTTCACACCAGACAAACTACACAGCCACCTCAACTGCGCAACAACACGCTCGCTCTTGCACTGTTGTTTCATCTTCGTGCACTTTTATCTGTAAATTTGCATTATTCGCCAGAGAGAGTTCGTCCATCCTGACAGTATTTTTCTAGCGTGTCTGAGCTTGTCTAGAAAAAAAAACAAAATTGAAAGCAAGGAGAGAAGGAAAAGGAGAGAGAGAGAGTGATACTGAGGCATATTTGATGTTTTACGCTCTTTATCTTGAGTACGAAACTGAATAGATGCACAGGCTGTTTGTGGTTTTGTTGCACACTAACCACATACATGAGTATTTCTTAACAACCAGACCACCAAGCTTTAAAGAGACACCCCTCTCACTGCTCACTGGCGCAGAGAGCCTGAAATTGCCTGTGTGTGTAAAGGGAAAGGACTCGCTGGTTACTAAGCTTCAGTCTGTGACTCACACATCAGCTTATCTCTGTAGCTGAACTGAATCTAGTCATGGTATTAAATGCACATGCAAACAATGATGATCCGTGTGTTTGAAAGTAAAACTACACTGACATTCAAATATTCATGCACACACACACACACACACACACACACACACACACACACACGCACACAAAGACCTGTTCTGCCAGCTCTTGCTTCCTGTTTGCCAAGACAGCACTTCCTGTGTTAGTAATGATGATCAGATATTAGGAGCCTGTTCGGTACCCAGCCTGCACCAGGTATTTTCTGTTCGCTTTAGATTTGAGTTATTGTTTGTCCATGTTTCCTTGCATTAATGTGATTAGCAGGATTTTTTATCAAGATTTATTCCAAAAACAGCTTTCTGTTTAGTCTTTTTGTCCCTTCTCTTATCTCTCATTCTTTCAACACATTGGCTTTGATCACGTCTCCACGTGAAAAATATTTTTTTCCTCTGGTTTGCAGGAAATGTGATTATAGAAGAGACTGTGAAGAAAAGCAGGACTGAAAACGAGACAGTTTTGCATTTTAAACATGAACGAATAAAACAGTAAAGGTGAATTAATAACAACACGTCTTGACGGATCTGTTTGTGGTTCGTGCATCATGCCTGTGTGAGGATTTGAATGCAAACCTTAGCTTGTTTGATTTGAAATGTCTGTTTTGGCTTGGTCTGTGTACTAGTGTTGGGCAATATGCTCAACTGTCATATCGTCCCGTAGTCAGCATGTGAGATCGCGATACATGATATTATTGTGCAAATTTATTTCATTATTTCCTTAGTTTCATTGCCGGAAAGTGAACCAACTCCAGTGTAAGGCTAAAATAGCGTAATGTTTTTAATATGACTGAATTTGTATTAATAGAAACATTGTAAGTTATTGTAATTATAATGCTTACATTTCCTCAATTATTCAAACAGCAGCTACAGAAAATGAGCAAAGAACATTTACATTATCAAAGAACATTATCACTGACTTCAGTCTAGCATGAGTATATGCCTTCTAAAAACACTCCCGTTATAATCAGTGAAGCTATCTACTGAATAAATCTCTTATACTTACATCGCACTTACATCTGCACTTTATTGTTTATGTTGAAATCAGTCAGCGAGTGCGCGCACTGAACAACAAAACTCTGCTGTTTCAGACTAATCTAGACGCCTCTGATTGGCTATTGCGTTCATAAAGTCAACAGAATAGTGTGTGATTGGTTATAACTCGCAACACTGTAAAATCGCCAAAAAAGAAATATGATAGAACAAATAAGCCCTAATATTAATTATATAGTATTACTAGCCTGATAATAATAATCATCATCTGTCGTCAAAGGCGTCAGCCACAGGCGATATCTTTGACTATCGTTGATACACGATGCTATCGTCTATCAGCACAACCCTACTGCGTACCGTATCTACATCTAAAAAGGAAGTGTGATGCTTGCCGTCCCTGGACCTGAGTGATTTAAGGCTAAAAGTGCCGCAGCACCACTTCCTCTATCAGTCCTGCTTGCTTCCTTTGCATATTGACAGTCGAACCGTGAGAGGCATCTGCGGTGGAAATAAGCATGCAGTAACGTGGCATTAGAGAAATATCTTCAGATCAGACGTTGAGCCAGGGGTTGGTAAAGGTTGGTCACACAGTACCCATAGCTGGAGGCAGCAGAGACGAAGTACCCAGTGAAAGGTCAGAGTGGGGGTAAATAGCACAGTGACTGTGTCCCCTCCGGAGGGCCTGTAGGCATGGCTGGGCTGAAGGTGTTTTGTCTGTAGGGACGGTTCTGACGGGAACATGCACAGAATACCAATCGGCTGCTGTGTCGTCACTGACTTTGAATGGCAGGGGAGGGAGAGAGTCATTTTTTTCCGTCTGCCTCACCAGCTTACTCTTGGCTTCCTAAATTATGTTACGACGGGAGGACATTTAAAGAATTATGGGATTGCTGGCTCAAGCCATTTATGCAAATGATAGTGCATGTCGTTGATTAGAGCTGGGTGGGTTGTGAGCATCATGTAATAGCAGGGTGTGAGGTGAAATGCAAAAACCTGCCTGTTTGCTGTCTGAGAATAGTCATATACTGTGGGAGAGTGACCTTATACTGTGACCTTGGGGCTTTTAGTGTGATCATATACCTCAGTCAGTGTAAACGCTATATTTGATTTGACACAAACACCTATGAGACCGCATAGGATATGTTTGTTTGTACTGTGGTTAGGTTTGTTTTGTATTGTGATGTACCTGGGTTTTGATCATTCAGAAGCAAAAATAGAACCTTAAACATGTTTTCTGTAGACAAAAGTCTTCTAAAAACTCCAGTTGTAAAAATTAGACATGACTCAGAACTTAAGCGTGTTTTAATTGTATATGTGTTTTTGTACATTTGAAGGGACATTAATCACTTTCATACATAAAACCTGCTAAATTGCGAATTAAATTTACTGTTTTCAGCAAATGTACAAAATCTATTAATTCAAACAGCTTCCCGTCTTTTATTTGTATTGAAACACATTCACATCAGCACCAAAATGCCGTTATGATGTCATTTGTCGGAAATGGCATTTAACTTGATTTACTGGCATTCCGGCAAGTCCTTTTCACACATGTACAATTCTGTTAAATTAATGCAGGGTCGTAACCACTATAGACATTGAGGGGGACAAGCCCCTCACTACCCACCCCCCTAAAATAATCAGATATGGCCAAATGGTCCCCCCTCTATTATTTGACATACTTGATGCCAATCTGCTGCGCTCCATTACGCTCCACTCTCTGTGTTATGAGGATGACAAAATGTTTTAAAATTTAAATTCTCAGAATTGTCTGTCTCTGCAGTCTACCAGTGTCAAAATGTTTGAGATGGCAAGTCAAATCAAAGGAGGAAGAGTTTACTGTTCACAGAACTCAAAACATGAATCCAGTGCAATGATTTAGTTTTAAAGATCAATAAGTGTGACGTAAGTAGCTGGACATTTAAAATACAACATGTACAGTATTTTGTGAAAGAAACTACCAACAGTAATATCTAATGCAAAGGATTCTACTTTTTGTGGTCATATTTCAGTTTTAAATCGAAAAGAGCCTATATCAATTATGTGATGGAATTTGTAATTTATACATTTAAATCCCTTTCATTCTTCCTTTAGATTAAATAAAAAGGACCCTTTACAACATCAGTTGTTTTTTTTCTCCCAGTGTTTAATGCCTTGAATTAATGTAAAAAGATGAGTTTTAAGTCCCCTATTTAAATGCCTGTTTAATGTAAACGTATTGAAAGCATTCAGTACTTCAGTTACGTGGCGTTTATTAGTAAATGATGAAAGTAAGACATATTAAATGCAGGTTTATTTAATTTTACAGTGTAACATCAACGCGTTTCGCTCATTTACTAATGTGTGTGTGTGTTTGTGGGTTGTCACAATACTAATGAGATCACACCGCCTTGAGACAGTACGACATATTGAACAGACTGCTCTTCTATCGCTCACAACCTTGTTTTTGTTGGCGTCAAATTACTAATACAAAAGCTGTCAGAATAACCCTCAAGAAATCTTTGTATAAAATGATTTAGTTAGTGACATGAGCATGAGGATGTTAGCTTAGCTATGTCTTTGTTATATATGAATCTTCTGTCTTCAGTGAGGGTTTTTATTGATTTTAAGTAAGTGCTAATTTAAGGCACAGTATGAGAGTTGTCAGGCATTCAGAGCCTTCTTATGTTGGACTGGCCAGTCTCAGCTGATTGGAGTTTCATATCAGCTTTATATTCAGACAGTCTGTTTCCTGCACTGACACATTCTGCTTTTTTACTTCCTGCAGAATATAACGGCACAGCAGCTCGTGTTTTTGGGCTGTCACTGAAAAGAAATATGAGACAAACTCTCTGTCAGTACGTCTGATGTAGTCTGTTCACTGTACAACAGGACGAGATATATGCAAGTTTGTGTGTGTAGGTGTGTTTGTGTATTATTTTCATGTTCTAAAATGTGAGTGCTGTGGTACACTTGTGCCAGCCGTACATGCATACTCTCTTTAGACAGGGTGTTTTGCTGGAAAGAGAGGTACCTGACAATTAAGGGAGTCAGAAAGTGGGAAAAGAGAAACCTCAGTCACGGCTGACTTCACCTCGTAAATATCCCCTTAAACAGCACCAAATGAATGTAGGCCACAGGTGTGGGAGTATGTGTGCTGGTTCCGTGTGCATGTGTTTATGCCTGAGTGTGCATGTTGGAATAAATACATGAGTGTATATCAGTATAACTGTGCTTTGGGGTGTGTGTGGCCATCATAAGTGACCATCATAAGGGCATGACTAGTGTATGGCATACTCATGTTTGCATATTCACACTGATTCTTGAGACATGGGACAACCTGCCTTTATTTTTCAGCTTTGAAACAAATCTGAGATTAATACTTGAATGTTCTGTACACAAATTATTGTCATCTGACCATAACTCAAAATTTCATATCAATCAAAATGTATGTTCAACAACAGAGATATGCATAGTTCAATGAAGAATTGCTACTATGTCCTGACAGAAGAATTTTAATTTTAAAAATATTTATTTGTCAACACCAAAACCTTTTAAAAATCTGGCAAAGTCTTCATCCTCTTTAGATATTTAACCTGTGCTATGAGTTCAAAAAGTCAAACAGACAAGTTTAATAGTGGGTTAATAAAAATAAATAAATAAATGTAAGTAATTATGCTTATATTTTCACAGATGACAGCCATAATATGTCAACTCTAAATTGAAAATAAATTGTTTTGGATTTTTAAATAATTTCCCTAATTTTAAATTGATCTTGGTAGTAGCAACCAACCTCAGAAAAGAAATGCTTCTAAATTTAGTATGGTATTCAAATAAAAACAAAAAATGGTCAAAACTGCAATATTTTCTGTCTTAGTGTGGTGACAATGCAATAGATGGAGCTGAGTATCAGTTTGAAACTATCCTGTAGTCTAAATTAATTTATTCCAAATTAATTAATTTATTACAAATTATTAATTAATATTCATAATAACTATTTTGCATATTATTTTTGTATCTGTCTGTGCTGACATTTATTGAGAGGAAAAACACATTTTGGGAGAAAATAGAGGCCAGAGACAGCACCCGAACATGTTGAACAGATTAATCCATAATAATTCCTGGATAGATAACCTGTTATTTTTGTAGCCTGTTTTGTCCCAGTACTGAAGAATCAGTGCTTGATCAAACCTGCTTTATTCTCTTACGGTAATCCGAAACACTTACTCGCGCTGTGTTATTTAACACACACTCATAGTTATTTGAAGTCTTTTGTTAATTGTGGTTTTAATTTCTCTTGCAGAGGCTCCCTCCTCAGGGATGGCTAAGAATGGATACTTCTATCAAGAGATGGGTGAGTGAATGTGTGTAGGATTTGGTTGGTGTGTGTTTGTTTGTTCAACACATGTCCTGGAAGAGAGGAGTGAAGGTCGAGCTGGGAGTAAAACACAGGCAGAAGGAAACTTCTTCCTACAGTACTTAAAGTATGCCCTCTTTTATGGCTTGCAGGAATATTAAAATGGTAGTATTTCTGGTTTTCTCATCAGCGTCAAAGAGAGACAAGTTATCTGCCTCAGATTCTGCTGCATTGAAGCCCAATGCAGCAAAATCTGAGCAAAAAAAAAAAAAGTCTGAAAGTGCCTGAAATGTTGACTGTAAAATTAAATGTGTAAATTTTGTTTGTGCAAGTAAAGCTTGTGGCATGTTCAGATTTCTCAAGTATTCTCTCATTATGCCATTTCAGAAATCACTGTTTATGCCATCTCTCTCTCTCTCTCTCTCTCTCCCTCTCTCTCTCTCTCTCTCTCTCTCAGTTCAATTCAAGGGGCTCTTGTTTATACGTACGTAATTATAACAAAGTATGGGGGGTATATTCAATAAATGAGTTAATTTGTTCATGAATAGGCTTTCAGTGAATCAAACACTTATGAATATGATCAACCACGGTGCGCTGAGCTTGAAAGAGCCAGCGAGAAAAGGGGAAAAAAGGGGAGCGCCACCGTCGGGGAGAGGAATATCCTTTCGCCCGCTCACCGTAGGTCCAGGGCGGTAGAGTCAATGAGCACACGTGGATTAACAGCCCCCTCTCCTCTCCAGCTTTACATAGAGAATAATAGAGGGAAGGATTAGTGAATAAATGAATAGATGAGGAGAAAGATATGGAACCGATAGCCACTCACATGCCACATTCAGCCAGAGAAGCGAG
This sequence comes from Tor tambroides, assembly GCA_021397915.2. NCBI lineage: Eukaryota > Metazoa > Chordata > Actinopteri > Cypriniformes > Cyprinidae > Tor > Tor tambroides. The sequence goes on from JAFVLL020018998.1 coordinate 70,973, forward strand.
AACAATAACGAGCTGCCATGTGTGGATAAATCACAGCTTCAGCCACACTCTGGCTACACAGTCACATCTGTGGGGTATTAAACCCCAAGAACACTTTGTGTTCAACAGGATAAAAGAGAGAAATTTATGGATTATTGAAGCCTTGTAGTGTTTGCATTGTGGAACTCTATTGGTGCTGAAATATCAATTCAGAATGGATGGATTAAATGTACAGTGTGGCATATTAATTATGTATATTAAGTGTAACTTTAACATATGAGTTTGTCAGTAATTTATAGGGTCAGCAGAGGACAGTGTGGGTATGTATGTAGATATGAAAAATTCTGCAATGTTAATAAGGATTAGTAAATTGGGTATTTATTTTATTTTATTTATATGACGAGTAAATGAATATTGTGCTGTTGTAGATTAAGATGGTATACTTTGCTGTACTGTAAAAGATATCCTGTCAAATTTACAATAAAAAAAAAAATACAGCTGTGGTTGCCAGAAATTCACTGTAAAAATACGTTGACAATGTTTCCGGTGTTACAAGATAGCATACTGGCAATGTTGGAAAAGTTGCTTTGGAAATGTATTAGGTTACAGATTACAAGTTACCATATTTAAAATATAATAAGTAGTGTAACTATTTCAGTTACTTTATTAAAGTATTTTGGAACTGATTACATTTGATTATTTTTTGATTATTTTCCTAAATTTCAAACAAATGTTTTCAACTGTTAATCATTTTAAAACATTAAAAGCAGGCAGGGTTAACTTTACAGTAGTACTCAACACTGATTACTGTCAGACTTTCAAAATCCTTCACTTGAATTAAGATTATAATATTTGAATTTTAAAGCACCACAAAATCAGACTTTGGCACTTTGTTTTACTTAAAGATTGTTCTGAGGTTGAATACAGATTCAAAATCATAACTAGAAATAGTTTAATAGCTATGATACTGTTTTTGAAATCACACCTTTGCAGAGCTACGACAGGAAACACTGGCATCTAACAATGCTTTGGAAAAAATATACATAAACCCAAACAAGAAATAAAACAGTTGTTGAATAAGCATGAGTCCTATTCTGTGTCCTAAACATTGTTGTTTCATATTTGAGAGCAGTTGATGCAATTTGGGAAAGAAATCAATTAAATCTGTATGTGGGTGTGTGTGTGTGTGAAAATATTCAGATGTAACCCCTTTGTAATTGTTAACATTTTCATAAGTAACTGTAATTTAATTACACATTTTTTCAGTTACATGATTACAGTTACATTTAGCACTGTTATATGTAGCTAGTTTCTCCCCAACACGGCATATTAGTGCTTGTATATTTCACAGTTTATAATCATATAGGCTAGTTCATTAAGTGATATAATGTTAAAATACCAAGCAACTTAAACTACCAAAATGTTTTTACTGTAGCATTTTTGCATTTTTTATGTAATATTTACAAACATTTTGTGTGTATTAAAATATGTGTTAAAAAGTATAGATTGAGGCTGTTTTGTGTGTGTGTCTGCTCTTAGAACAGAGGGAGAGAGAAGAACAAGAGGAGGGGAGCGAGGAGCGAGAGGAGGGCCAGGACTCTCCCATCCCATCAGGAGATGACATTCATCTCTACGGCAACCAGACACACCAAGGAGGGACAGGTCAGTGAATGTGTGTGTTTGTGAGCGAGTTCAGGGTGGGATGGCAGTTAGACCCAGAGCTGTTGATTAGCTCTGGAGATGCTCAGGTTAGCAGGTCAGCTGTTGCCACGGCAACAGTCTCAGGTGTGCTGTGATTATGTCGCAGCACCCCCACCAAACCCACACACGGTGACAGGTCACCTGTTGTCACTCAAAACCACACAAAGTCGTCTTCTCTTCTCTCTGTCCTCAGTCTCTGCAGGAAAATGTAATCAAAGATGACAGTTGAAAAATAAACAAAAAACAGTGGAAACCGTTAACATCTCCATTGTAATTTACTTCTTAGTATATCGTGCATGCAAAAGGCCAAATAGTTGCTTTTAAACTGCTGATAAACATTCTGTAATGTCTTCCAAGGAAGAATGGACATTGTTTTGGAAAACAAATGTTATTGCATTCAACATTTCTCATCATCATTCATCATTGTTTTGTGTCTATAAACTTTACTGTTTATTGATGTAACTCTGTTTTTAAATCAGACACTAGCAGTTCATGAACCACCAACTGATATTTTATTAGGAAAGTTGCCATTAAAGTTGTCTAAATCCATAATGAAGGTTCACCAGGCAGCACAACGAGAAACGTTTAGCTACAGTATTCAACAAAGGTCAAAATAAATAATGAGAAATAATAATATACTGCAGTCAAAGACACTGAATTACAATTCTCAGAAGCAAAAAACAAACAAAAAAAACAGGCAATTTTGCCTGGTAAGACAGGATAATGCCATAATGCGTTTTGTACAATGCATATTTACCTAACCTTTTCAGGTAAATCTAGTCCTGTCCGAACAAAGCTTTTGTCTCCCATAAATCTGTACTTTGGATGTGCGCCACATCTGCAAAAAGGTGCGTTTACAAAAACTTAAATACATAAGTACCATTGAATCATATGCCAATGAATCACATGCTCCAAGATTAATTGTTGATTCTTGTCCACATCTGGAAAAAAATAAGATCATCATAATAGCAGCTCTAATTATATTGTAAAACTCGTTGTCCTGCAGTATTATGCTGACTGATAAATGACTGCTAATGGATCTAAACATCATAAGTATAATTTGTATTTCTTTTCTTTTTTTTTTTTTTAAGTATAAAAGGTTGACCTGTCCCGATGAACAACGAAAGTGCACTACACCATTACATGGAGTTTAGCTAATCACAAATCAATTACATATATAAGTTTTATTGGTACAGCTGGAAAAACAGCCTTTTTAATATGGATCAGAAAGAGGGTGGAAAATGGCCATGTAAAACAAGAACTGCTTTTGGTGCAAGAAACCTCTAGTAACATTATAATTGGACGTTAAGGGGGGGAAAATATGCTACAATATAGCCCCTTTAAAGATTTTTGCTGCATTTACTGTTTTGCATAACTGAAAACATTCAAAACGTATGATATCTAATGTATGATGGAACATATCTATTATTAGGGTTGCTATTTGCCCTAACGCGCTGCTGCAGTTGAAAGTGAGCGCAGCTTCAGTAATATCACTAGACAGGTGACCCAGAATTAGACAAGCAAATGTTCTCTCTCTGTTTACTCAAATACAGTTAGTTCTGTTTTAAATTCTCTTTTCTGCATGAGTGACTCCTGCTGTGCATTTGGTGGGCTCACATTAGGATGAGTGGGGTTTGTTCACACGTTGTCTCATCCGGTCTGATGTTCTGTCATCCTCGGCGCACAAGCCGTCAGCACTTGTCTAGATTAAAACCAAATTCCACTCCTCTGACATACTGCTAAGAGTTTGAACTGTGTAGGATGCACGCATGTGTGTGTGTATGTGTGTGTGTGTTTGAATATTTATAAACCAGGGCCTCCAAACATTTCGTTTTAAGTGATAATTCCCATGATTTCAGCAGTTGGCCGAAGTGAATGCCCAGCCATGTTATTGAGCAGACTGCTGGGTTTTTAATGCTGCTTGATTGCTGGGGGCGAGGCAGCGGTGTTGAGAAATAATTACACACTACAAAAATAAAGCAAAACAAATATTACCTAATATGAGATCAAATGATGTCTAAACCACTCATTTTCTGAAGTAACACAGTCACACACCAGTTCTAGAGGGAGGCAGCATCTCTTTTGCCTCCCTTGAGCCCAATGAGTTCTGATCAACGTCCTGTAGCATGGCGTAAATGTGAGGAACACATGTCCTTCTTAACAGCACTGTGATTGGCCGATAACTCTTTTACAAATTTGACTGAATGTGTCAGAGTAACAGCTCATCCACTACCATGACCAGTTTCTGTTCTCGTCAAAATGAACTTGAATTTCTTGAAAAACAAGAAATTACATGTAAGTGAGCCGGTTTTTAGCAACCATGCAGTTCGTTGAAATTAAAAATTAATCACCATGTCCACAACCTTCTACACACTCTCAGTTGGAATAAATGGTACATGGAATGTGCTTGTCATTATATTATTGTAGTCATTATTATTGTAAGCAAAACATTATGGTGTTTTGTGTTCCAATTTCTGTTATTTGTGTTGTGTTTACTGCATTATTTTAGTATCCTGTGTTACTCTGATGGTGTTTTGTCTTTGTGTGCACTATAAAGCAGGGGTTCTCAAAGTCTACATTCAAAGATCTAAATCTGAATTTTCATCAATGTCAAAGGTCCGGACCGGAACAATTGGTTGTTACAAAACTTGTTATAAACATGCATAACAAATCAACACAAATATTTTGAAAAAATAAAGTGCCTTTTGCATTTAAAATACATTAATAACAAGTGTAAAAGTGGCAAAACAATTAAATTAAGTGTCAGCAATAGAGGTCGACCGATATGGGTTTTTCTCTGGCTGATGCCGATATTTAGAAATCGGGGCAGCCAATGGCCAATATATGATGCTGATTTTTTTGGTCGACCCCCCCCCACCACCCCCCTTCATCTTATAAAAGAGAGTGTAGTAAATGTTTATTGCAGGACACAAGATGGAAATAGTAGTAGTAGTAGCCTAATTCATAGTAATACTACATAGCTCAAAACTTAAGCACCTTCTCAAAACAGTTCTGAAGCTTTTTGTTTATGTTTGCTGACAGACACAGGTGTTTCCCACAGACTTGCAAATGCAAATTCATTCTCTGGCAGCAGGAGGCGCTGTTGGAGCGGGAGATATAGCGCTTTCCCCGCTAACGGCTGTAATCAAATAAGCTCTGCGCTCAAAAACGCTAGGTTACAGGAAAGACGAAATGAAAATGACATCGAGCTTTTCTGAAGACGGTCGGTTCTTTTCAAAGATACATTCATATAAAAACACCTGCGCCACATTTTGATTTTGAAACGTGCAGTGCTCATGTCTATTCAACGAAGTAGCTATATAAGCCTTTTGGAAAATCTATTTGTGGCGGTCAGTTTTGATATAGCGACGGGCCGCCACAAATAATAATAAATAAAAGTGTATGGGAAAACCTGGACACTGCTACAAATGGCCAAATCTAAGTGATAAAAAAAACAAAAAAAACAAGTGTCACCCGATTGTCAAATGCTCACTGGATGTCATGACAACAATGTCAAGCAGGAAAAGTTTGAATATCTCGTCGTCTTCGCTTTCATTTTGGACCATCTCCAAAAGACAAAAAAAAAACTAAACAAATGATTTACAAGTTTAACATGTGTTTATCAAAGTAGGAAATCCACACTTTTAATCCCTTACACACAATTAGTGCTCTTGAAATACGAAATGGAGGCGGATCTGGATTGAATTCCCTCCGTGTCCAGAGTCTGGATTTTGAGAAGTGCTGATATAAAGAGTATTAGCCTTGTTTCAAGGACAGGCCACTTGAACTCTGATTGGTTATGTGGCTTTCTAATGAACCACCTGTATTATTATAATGGTTATCAGCATATTATGGTAGTTTAAATTGCTTGGTATTTTAACATTATATCAAGTTTTTATTTATTTATTTATTTATATATTTATATTAAGAAATTACTTTTATTCAGCACAGATGCATTAAATTGATCAAAAGTGTCAGTAATTTGTAATGTTACAAAAGATTTTTTAAACTTTCTATTCATAAAAAAAAAAAATCTGAAAAAATGTATTATAGTTTCCACAAACACAGTAAGCAGCACAACTAATGGTTTCTTAAGGGTCATGTGACACTGAAGACTAGAGTAATGGCTACTGAAAATTAAGCTTTGCCATCTCAGTAATACATTTCATTATAAAACATTCAAATAGAAAGTTACTTTAAATTCTAATAATATTTCACAATATTATTGCTTTTACTGAATGTCTTGTCAAATAAATGCAGCCTTGGTTAGCATAAGAGACTTCTTTCAAAAACATCAAAAATCTTGCTTTCAAAAATCAAAAATGACCCCAAACTTTTGAACGATAAAGTATACCAGGGTTCATGAGAACCAGGAGAACCAGGGTTTCCTCAATTAGTGAGAACCAGGGTTCCTCAATTAGTTTTCGCCGAGGGCCGAATTCTGCCAACAATACCAAGCCAAGGGCCACTGACCTATATATGTGTATATATATATATTATACATTACAATTATTATATTATTGTTGCTTTTGTTAAAATAGTCACAAGATGGTCACAAGATAAATATTCAGATTTTTTGCCCTAGTAGTCTGTTTTATTCAAACAATTATTAAAATTTTTGCATTTAGATACAGAAGAACTTTGCCTGTTGAATATTAAAAACAAATGAACAAACAAAAAATCTGGATCTCCATGTCTGCCATGTAAATCAACTGTTCCTGCTCATCTCCAGACTGGATCTCTTTCTCCACTTTCCCTAATTGCAGATTCAATTATTAGATCTGTCAGCATTAATATGCTTAATAGGGGGGGGTCTGTCAGCATTAATATGGGGGGGGGGGGGGGGTCTGTCAGCATTAATATGCTTAATATGGGGGGGGGGGGTCTGTCAGCATTAATATGCTTAATATGGGGGGGGGGGGACACACACTGTAACAACGTGTGTCCCAACCAGACGTGAAGCGACGCGATAAGAAGTATCTTTTCCATGTAATTTTTGTCCTAACCACCCGCGACAACGACACGTGACAATAAGCGACACGGAATTCTATTTTAGAATTTTTTTTTTTTTTTTTTTCTGCAACGTCGCAGCAGGAACAACATACAAAATATGACAGTGATATTCTCAGGTAATGATTGTGTGCTTTATTCAATGTTAAAAGTGTCTAATGTGAGTTTGAATATTATTTCGCGTGAGGTTTATAACCATAGTGAAAGCAACAATATACCTCAGATCTTGAAAATAAATTAAAGCAAACTTACGTTAAAACTGTGAACTCACTGCGCACCAACATCCATAACAAAGATGGTATCACTCACTCACTCACTCAAAACTGTTCAGTTTTGTTCAACTGTTCATTCACATTTGAATAATCTATTTTCCGTGTCCACTTTTCTTTACTTCACACTTGCCATGTTCACATAGTATCGACACTGGACGCGACAAAGCATTACAAATCATCCGAACTTTGTGTCAGTACATCATAAATAGAACGCGGCAGCAGTTTACTGTCGGGGATTTGTCGCGCTGTGCTGCGCCGCATCCAGTGTAGACAGCGTCACTGATTATAATAAGTTCTATTGGATTTTGTTGCGTCGCTCGCGTCCGGTGTAGACATGATGTAAGTTAATGTCGCTTTCTGACGCTGCGTTTGAATTTACATGCCACATTATTTGAAATTAGCACGGGCCAGATATTTTTCTCAATAGGGCCGCCTATTGAGGAACCCTGGTATATACTGTATATACCCATACTGTATTTACAAGCATTATTACAGTTTGTATAAGGTAAATTTCCAAATTTTAACCATGAAACTGTAAACTTAAGTGGAACATGAATTTACATTAGACTAAATAAGTAAACAGAGAGAGGGGCTTTGGCTCCTCATTTCAGAAGACCACAGGGGTGAGCATATACAGTACGTCTGACTATTACCAGCCTCCGGCAAATCATTGATGCTGGTTTGATTGGATGTGGTTTTGATAACTGGCTAATTGCTGAATTCTCTTTGGATTAGAGTTTGCACCAGTGCAGTTCGAGCTCAATTAATGCTGCCTTTTATCTTATGTTAATACAGTGGTTTCGAGTTTTATACCAGACAACTCACTGAGCTTTAATTAGGAGCTTAGATAATGCAGTACATTTCAGTTCAACATGATGTGACCTCAATTGATAAATGTATATTGCGTACTTGTAAACATCTGAAAATGCTGGTGACAAATGGAGAAGTGAAGGACAGAAGGACGGTAGAGGAGAGAATAAAATATCCGGTTTCACGTGGTGACTGTAAGCCATTAAAAGGTTTGAGGGGTTATGTAACCTTATTAGTTTAACACATAGACTTACCTCTTATTAAAACCCAAAGTTGTGCTTTTAAAGTGGTGCTTTTATTCTCAATTTTCCCCTTTTAATCCCAAACCAATCTGAGGGGCTGTTTAATCTTGGAGCTAAGGCAGCGGAGGAGTCAGCCGCGGGCCGTGGTAATCCTGCCTGAATATCTCTTTCAAGGGGCAGGCCTTCTTGCGTGCCATGCGCACAGGACTGAGGGATCTCTATTTGATAAAGGCTGTCTGCTTTATATAATCTCTATATGGAGGAGGACTTAGCATGCAGCCATCACGTGAGGGTTTCAAGCTCAACCTGCAAACCTGAGGACAATACCAAACATGAATTAAGCAAATAAAGGACAGGCAGGGACACGGCAACACATGAGTGTACACGAGTACATCCCATCCCTTCAGAGTTTGGACGATGCTCATGATCCACGGAGTATGCTGTGATGTGTTTGGCGGTTACTAATAAACAGTGTTGTGGGAGTGATATTTTGTTTTGTATTCAGGGACTGAACTGTTTCATAGCAGATATTTGTGATGTTGGATTAAATTGAGGAGATCACAATAGGGGCTCTCTGATGCAGATGGCTTTTATGTTCACTTTTTTTTGAACAATTTTATGCTATCAGAGTGTTCTCTTTGAAACTAGTCATTCTCTTCTTAAAAACTCTAAAAGCTGTTTTTTGGTGCTTGTTGTTTTGGCACACAGTATTCACCCCTCAGGCCTCCTCTTTTCTCTTTCCTACAGAATCTGATGTCCACGGCTGTGTGCTGCTTAACACGTCTCGAAGGGTGAGACTTTTCATTACATCCACATGCCAAACAGATCTTATAAGATGCATAGTCGCCGTCTGAAGTTATATGCACACCTGTGACTGCACTTTAATTGAATTCTGTATTGTTTTAATAAGTTTGCATACAGTGGGGCCCAGGAGTATGAGACCTCTTTTTTAAATCTGGTATTTTTTATTTAAATATGCAAATAAGAAGTTTTAGGATTTTAAATTTTTAAAACAAAGCTTATGATATAAAATGATGAAAAAATGTACCGGATAACATGATCAGGGTTTATCTAACACTGTAGCATTCTGAATTCTGCATTCTAAAATTAATTTTACTACTTTTTACTTAAATTACCAACTATTCACTCAAATTGTTATGCTGACAATTTAATTTGTAATGAAAAATTTTGTAAAAAATTTGACAATAATCCAAAATAGAAATATTTTCAGCACAGTATCAGATACATACAAACTGTATTTCTAACAAACATAACAACACTGTAATACACATTTTCCAATGACTTATTCACAAGTGATCCCAAGGTCATGGAAAATATGGAATATCAGGACATTTTTATTTGTTTATTTGTTTTATTTTAATTTTTTATTTGTTTTGCATCTGTCCAATTTGAGAGAATCAATCTTTCAAGTTCTTTTTAGTGATTCGGTCAAAGTGGATCAAAATTATTATTGAAAAATAAATAATTTATACATTTTAATATAAATATGGTAAACAAAAATATATTATTTAATAATTATATATAAGTAAAAAAAATTATAAATAATTTTTTAAAATACTTTTCCAGAATTAACCAATTATACTTCATGGAAAAGTTAAAAAAAATCATTGTTTAAAAAATATCAGCTTAATATATGATTTAAATTGTTTATACAGTAAGTTGTTTACTATATAGATTTTTTTTTTTTTTTTTTTAGCATTGCTTACATGTACCTCTGTGTGTTCCCTCAGTATGTGAAGCTGATGAACTTCGAGGAGGAAGTGCGAGCTCACAGGGATCTGGACGGGTTTCTGGAGAGGGCCAGTATTCTGCTGCACGAGGACGAAGCATCTCTAGACGACGTGTTAAAGACAATGCTCCGCCACGTCTCGCAGGACCCTCACACCGCTGAGCCCAGCTGCAACTTCGAGGAGATCATGAGCTCCCTCTTCACAGACGCAGGGTCACAGGAAGTCAATGGTGAGTGTGTTTGTTTTTATTTGTGTGTTATTTCATGAAAAGCTTATGAAAGGTTGCTCAATACCTCAGAGAGCTGATTTGACTGACACCTCAAAGGATATAAGCACAGCAGTTTGACGTTAGTCAATGTTATTTTAATTTAAAATGCTTTATAAATTATAATACAGATTTTACATAAAAAAGGGACAGAAGAATGAGTAACAGAGGGAACTGTGCAGAGACAGACAGAAAAAAGAGTTTCAACAATAATTAAGTCCATTTCCATCCCTGCTGACCCCATAGCTTTGAAACTCAGTCTAGGATGTGTCAGAGAGAGGACTTGCTCTGAATGACCCCATAAAGGGAAGTCAGGTGATAATAACACTCTTCTATCCAGTCATTCACACATTAGACTCACTGGAATTGTCAAACCTTCCCAGAGGACACACAAGCCTTTATGACAGTGATGAAGTCGAAGAAAATAGAGATGAATCACAAAAGTTAAGCAAAAGTTCAGGAAGGAGCAGCTGAAAGAAAAGTACAAAATGTATAATTCAAGATTGAGTACATAAGATATTTGAGTCAATAGTTAAGATACAAGAACCAAATTAAAATTCTTACAAATTATTTGAACTTTACTAGTTGAGTTAATGCTGGAATACACTACATCACTTTTGTACAGATTTTTGGTGCTATTTGCAGAAAGTCTGCAGATTTTGTTCATTCAGAGCTGACGGATTTCACAGAAAACCACATAATCTATGAATCTCAGATTTTGTAGCTTCAGACGAAAGGTGTGTGCACACCAAAAGTGAATTTAATTATTCGCACGAGTAGATTACATACAAAGTCAATGCAAAGATGCGAATAGGCATGAATTTGCACCGGTTGAGGCGAAACAAATTTGCATAAACACGTTGTCGTGCAAGCCAGTCAGCGAAGAGCTTATTGACACGTCTGGTTGTAGGAGAGCATTACGCAGTGTTTTTATTTGCACGAGTGACACGAAAAACATCCCATGAGTAATCTCGTGTGATAACGTGATGTGAAGATTCGCTTCGCTTTTGGTGTGCACTCACCATAAGAGTCCATCCAGTTGTAGGATGTCAAATATGATATTTTGAGTCAATTCTAGCAAGGAAGTGCATGTTTTTGCATGAATTTGTTGTGTTTGGGACAACTTGAAAAGTCTAATATTGTGTGGTCGATCAGTCATTTAGTGTGTGATGCCCGGTTTTTCTCTGTAACCATTTAAAAAAATTGGCAAGTGTATGATGCCTAGTTTTTTCAAATCGTTTCAGATTTCAAAATTTGTGTAGTGTATTCCAGACTTTACACAATAATTTATGAATTTTATCATTGTTTTTTGTGTGTGTAGAATTTGTGCTTACACATGTATGTATTTTTTTTAATTTAATTTATTTATTTCGATTGAATAAAATGCTATTTAATTTTATTGTATTGCATTATTGTTATGAAGCAAGAAAACATCTTTTAAAGACTGACCAGCATGTTCAAATGTGAGGCTGGTAGTGCTTGCTGTTGGTTACTGCACATTACTGCAGCTATCATTAGATCTACTCTACCGGGTCATTTTATTCACTGGCCCCTGGACACTGAGCATTTTCTAAAAATGGTCCCCAAGCTATGTAATTCAAGTATCCCTGCTTTATGTGCTCAGCTGGTCTCCGTATCACTAACTCCTTCTCTCTCAGGAAGATGGACAGATTCTTCCAAACACAAGAAACCTCTGGCATACTCTCAGCTAGAGGTGATGCTGCGCCACCAGAGATTCAGATTAGAAACAGATTTTTCAGTTCATGCTGCTTTTTTAAACGATTAAGGTGACTATATAGTGAGAGTGTTTTTGGCAAACTGATGTCTCATCTCCTGGTTTATACATGTTTGAAACCCTAGCGTTGAAATTAAGCACCTAATTAGGACTTCCTGCCAAAAACACTTACGAGAGACAAGGGTAAAGGAAACCTTTCACTGAGAGACACAGGTTGGCCTATTATATGTTACACCACTAACCTCACCGATATTTTCTATCCTGATGATTCAGTTTGTAGTGGTTGCTCATAGATTCATTCAGAGTCTTTCCGAATGATTTCTTGAATCAAAATTCACTACAATAAATGAAATATTCATGACAACACAACATATATAATCACACTATCAGGCTGCATGAATGTGTCATTTCCTTCTGAGATTTTTACAAGCTGGCAGCATGCTTTTTCTGGATTGTATTGATCGTTTCCGGCTCACCAGTAATCTCTGTGTTCTTATCATCGTTGCCAAATTCACACTGAATACACACAGAATATCACTGGGCACCAATTAAGCCCAGTCCTGGACTTCACTGTGCCATCACTCCAGTCCGGTCTAACACGGCACCTAATCTGTGCCCGGACTCTGTCGGATCGCGTGAATGGTGAGATGTGAATTATCGTTAGTTGATTTGTTTTTTTGTTTTTTTTCAAGTCTAGGCATGATACATTCCCTCTTGTCTCTGTTGCTAGGATACATAGCTCACATGTGAGCGAGAATCATATTAATGATATGAGCCTGGGAACATGCAAATGAACTGATGTGTGATTGGATTATGAAATGTGAATGTCATGAATATGATAATGTATGAGAATCCATGAATGGGATCTAATTGTGAGCGCATTGATTGTATGTGCACGCAGCAGGTCTTTAACACACAGAAACGCAACCCAAAGTCTATCAGTCTGAAGATCAAATTAGAATGAAATGGGAATAAAGATCTCATTCAGCTAAGATGCAAGCACAATGAAAGATGGAGAAAAATCATATTTCATCTGAGTAAAGAGACCTGAGCATCTGCCTGACAACCCAGTCCCAATTAGTGAGAGAGGGAGGTTCGGTCGGTGTGTCTGTGTGGGTGGTGGGTTATCTGAATTTGTTTCACTCTTTTTGCTTGCTTTTAGGGTTCACAACATGTGTTTCTGTGCTCAACCTAACTTTAACTCTTTCCTCTCCAAGCTGAACTGTGTGTGTTTGTGTTTGCCTGCGTGTGTGCGTCTGCGTGTCTCCAATTCTCTCGCACAGACAGGTCGGCGAATTTCATTTTCTATGACAACGGTAAGAACGATATGATCAGACGTGGGATATTACCCACAATTCATATGTGTTTTCTCCCTGAGTGCTGATGTTTCCAGTGGATGTGATTGACACGTACCATTAGTCCGACAGACACGCGAGTCTCTGTTTTCTTATTCAGATCCATCAATTTGCTGCATTTTCCAGTTGATGCAGTGACACAATCCAATTTGAAATCAGTATCCACACATTTGAAATGACAAGATTCGGTGTTGTTTTAAAAGAGTCGGTGGTGAATGCTGAGTGATTCCCTTCCCCGTGGTGGTGCTTTAGATTGGGCTGTATCATCGCCTCTCTCTCTCTCTCTCTCTCTCTCTCGCTCATTCCTGCCTCATTGCCGTTCGGCTGATTGGCTGTGCATGGATTCCGCTGTTGTGATTGAAAAAGTCCACTGTCATTCTGATGTCTTTTTCTGCTTAATATTTATGCAGCACACACACAAACACACACACACACACACACACACACACACACACACAGTGAACAGACTTTTTAATATCTTGAGGAAAAGTCTTTAGTGTGTGTGAATAAAAGCATCTCATTTCATCCTGATGTCCAGGCCTCTGGCAGTTATCAGAAGGGGTGAGGTGGGGTTGGCCTAGATGATTACCTGAATGTTAATGCGTGTATTTTAGGGATGGACGATATAGTCGAAAACATTATATCTGGGTATTTTCAGCTATTTGCCAAAATGCAGTATACATATCTATACTTTTTTCAAATAGCTAAAAACTATTTGAAAATAACCAAGACATAATTTCCATATATTACTAACTAAATCATCCAAAAATAATGATATTTATTCATTCTTTTTTCTATGATCCAATATAACAATGTATACAATATATAATTGTATAATTTTTGAAAGTATGATATATAGACTGTAATTTAAATCATATTAAGATTAATATATTATAATATAATATGTTTTACTAAACATTTGAATCAAGTAAAATGCCACAAATCTATTAATTTTCACAAATGGTTAGTTATACTATTATACTATCTTTGAACTATTACAGGCATTTTTTTTTATATGCCTATTACTGTTTATTAATTTTTATTTTAGTTTTAGTACATCATCAATTATTTCAGTACATGAAGTTACACTAAATGAAAATGAGAAATGTTGCTTTGGCAACTAGCTGAAATAAAATAATTCTTTTGTATTTTATTTTATTTCAGGTTAAAATTTTATGATTTAGTTAGTAACTATAATAACCCTGATTGTTGAATCAGAGGTTAAACTGCCATTTTGAACTGATTAACGGAAATGATTCATGGACACTTCCCAATTCTAGCTGTTTTTTTGCTACAGAGGTTTGAATCAGAGAGAGTATCAAATTATCTTATCAGCCTACTCGCATATTAACATACAAGTTGTGACACAATGAGCAAGCGTGAAATTGTCCTACTGGCACAGTCTTACAAACGTAACGGCCAAAAATCATTTAAACATCCCAGAATTAGTTATGTTTTTATCAGCTACAAAATAATATACAGTATTGTAAATATTGAATATATCATCCAGCTGTAGTGTTTATGAAGGTGTGTGCATGTTTGCCTTAGTGTACATGCTTTTATGGCCCAAAAGAATTGTGGCAAGAGGTCTGGTCTGGTTTTTCCTTCACGAACACACCAAGTACACAATTATCTCAGCTGTTTGTCCTCCTGCCAATTCAACGGTCTTCATATTGCCCTGTATTGCTCCATTGATACGTTTCCCTCTCTTTTCCCTTCCTTCTCATTCTATCTCTCTTGTCTATTTCTCGATGGTGCTGAGTGTGTTGTCATGGTGATACCCATCTGTCCACGGCATGAGTGTGTGATGTCTTATTGATGAGACAGTGTGACTGTGTGCCAGAGACATCCATCCTGCCTGCTAAACAGCACACACACACACACACACACACACACACACACACACACACACATTTACATTCACATTCACATACACATATTGTTTTTGCTGGTCATGCTGAACAACTCACACCTGTCACATCTGCCGGACTGAGGACGTATACACACATACACACACATACATGCTTTCACATTGCTTGTTGTTAATATGCTGGACAGCTCACACCTACACAAGACAGAGGGCAGGGAACGCACACACACACACACACACACACACACACACACTGATTGATTAATTTGAATTAAACATTTGGTGGTGTTCTTGGAAAGGTCTTCATTGTCACTCACGCTGGCTGCAGTGATGTGTATTGTCCTCTGGTGAGCTTCTGCTTCTGTTCTACCTTGATATGCATTAGCCTTTTCATGGAGATGAGTCGACTTTGATTTAATTTCTGGCCCTTCAATCAATTCACATCCTCTTGTTTGTTTTTGGTGTGTCATCATGTACAGTGAAAGTCAGTTGACTTAATCTTGGTGTCAAGACTCATGATGTGCAGTACTTTTGAATGGCATCCAGATTGAAGTTAACTTGAATTGTTTAGCTTCTGTCTTCATGCATGGTCATCCATTGTCCGTATTGCATGGCCGCTCACGACTGACCCCTTGCCTTCTCTCCTCACAGTGCATCTATTGTCAGAGACGCTGCAGTGTGTGACGGCCACAGCCACGGGGATCCAGTACCAGCAGTCTTGGCTTTGTATCCTGTGAGTTACCTGAATCTGTCTTACCTGTAATGCTGACCTTTTAGAGGTTCTAGAACAGGGGTGTCTGAAGAAATTCCACAAGACAATCCACAAAATTATTATAACTAGAACTGGCAAATTAAATTGCATATTTCATAAAAAAAAAAGTCCAGTTCAAAATTTTGGGGTCAGTAACATTTTTTTAAAGAAATCGATACTTTTATTCAGCAAGGATAAATTACATTGATTAAAATTCCCAGTAAATACATGTATAGTGTTACAATAGATTTCTATTTAAAATAAATACATTTTTTCTTTTTCTTTTGAACTTTTTCTGAAATACTGTATTAATGGCTGCTGAAAATTCAGCTTTGCCATCACAGGAATAAATTATATTTTAAAATATAGTAAAATAGATCAAGTTATTTTTATATTTCACATTATTAATATTTTACTGTATTTTCATCAAATAAATGCAGCATTGGTAAGCATTACAAACTTTTTTCAAAAACATGAAAAAATATTTCCAACCCCAAACTTTTGAAGGGTATAGTGTACTGTATATAAATATTTAACAATAATAAACAAACAAACAAACAAACACATTTAATCGTTATATCCAAATAATATGTAAACTGTGTGTTAAGTGATTAGCAATTAAATTAAAATGTTTTTGTAAAACATTAATATATGAAAATATTATTGGATATCATTAATTCAGCATATAATTAATTAGATTTTACTTTATATCAATTGACAGCCCTAGTTTTCACAAAGACATATTTGTGTCCAGTTGTTATAAATGTGAGATACAACTATTTGAAAATCTGGAATCTGAGGGTGCAAAAAAATCACAATATTAAGAAAATCACCTTTAAAGTTGTCCAAATGAAGTCCTTAGCTATGCATATTACTAATCAAAAATGAAATTTTGATATATTTACTGTAGGAAATTTACAAAATATTTTCATGGAACACATTCTTTACTGAATATCCTGATGATTTTTGGCATAAAAGAAAAATCAATCATTTTGACCCATACAATGTATTGTTGGCTATTGCTACAAATATACCCATGAGACTTATGACTGGTTTTGTGGTCCGGGGTCACAAATGACATAAACTCTTTATTCTCTATAGCACAAAAGAGCGAGAACTATGTGTCCAGTATAACCTCAGCAGGTAGCCAGTGAGGTTTGAGAGATGCTTCGAACAGTTTCTCCCAGTGAATGCTGTCCAGAAAAAATATCAAGATAAATGGAATATTCTGAGGTCAATATACAGAATGCTCAGAAGACATATCTGTGGCAAGAGTCAACAACAGATGACACTCATAGACATAGGACACCACGGTACAAAACAAGGCAGCAGACTTCAGAGTCTCTCTGAAAAAATGGCAAAAAAGCAATCAGTCTGAGAGATTCGGTGAAGAAGGCCAATCCGGGGGGTGAGCCGGGTCAAAAC
This sequence comes from Tor tambroides, assembly GCA_021397915.2. NCBI lineage: Eukaryota > Metazoa > Chordata > Actinopteri > Cypriniformes > Cyprinidae > Tor > Tor tambroides. The sequence goes on from JAFVLL020018998.1 coordinate 88,139, forward strand.
ATGCATTATGAAAGCAGGAGCTTTTGCCAGTATTACTTTGCCACTGCAGTTCTGTGCCAGGGAGTGCTTGAATCATCAATTAAAAGTCATTTATCGCCTTCTCTTGGGTTAAGATGTCTTCACAGTGCTGATGTGTCCTCAGCTGTCTATAAGGAGTTAGTCTAGTGAACATGCGCCCTGGCATGCCCTCCTGCCATCTCACATGAAATTCATGGTTCTGACTTTGAAGTGAAACTGCTCAAACGAATTAAACCTTATCAAAACAGTCAACTTAAAATTCTGATAGACTTTGAGGTATTGTGATAATGAAATACTGCTGGAACAGTATGAGCATGGACAGTATAATCATTTCCTGAGGCCAGCGAGGAGGCAGATGGCCTCAGGGAAGAAGGTGCTATCATGGTACGATGAACTTGTGTGCATGACTAGCATGTCTGCCCGAGGAAGGAAAGGTAAATAGGTGATGCCCATGATGTCATGGGCCTGAAGGTGTATCCTGGTCTTGCAGTAGTAGGAGGCAGAGGATTGGCATTAACATACAGAGTTGGGAAGGTTACTTTGGAAATGCAATAGGTTACAGATTACATGTTACTCTATTTAAAATGCTATAAGTAGTGTAACTATTTCAATAATTTTAAAGTAATGTAACTGATTACATTTGATTACTTTTTGATTACTTTTCTAAATTTCTAACGGATGTTTTAAACAATAATTTTCAAACATTTAAACCAGGCAGGTTAACCCAGCATTAACATTTTCATAAGTAAGTGTAATTTAATTCCACATTTTTTTTCTCATTAACTGCGATGGATTACAATTACATTTATTTTGTAACTAAATTACTTACTGTATCTCTGTTACATGTAACTAGTTTCTCTACTACACTGTTAACATACAGTACAGTATAAAAGTTTGAGGTTGTTTTGAAGGAAGTCTGTTATGGTCACCAAGGCGGTATTTATTTGATCAAAAATACAGTAAAAACAGCAATATTGTGAAATATTATTGCAGCCATTACTCAAGTCTGTAGTATTACATGATCCTTCAGAAATTATTCTAGTATGCTGCTTTATTGGTCAAGAAAGATTTCTTACTAGTATTTACAGTTGTGCTGCTTAATATTTTTGGGAAAACTATGTATTATGATGATGCATTTCTGACCATGATATAAAGCAGGGATCTCCAACCCTGCTCCTGGAGAGCTACCATCCTGCAGATTTCAGTTCCAACCCTGCTCCAACACACCTGTCTGAAATTAAAAAGTAGCCTTGAAGGCCTTGATTAGCTGGTTCAGGTGTGTTTGATTGGGGTTGGAGCTGAAATCTGTAGGACGGTAGCTCTCCAGGAGCAGGGTTGGAGACCCCTGATATAAAGATTAAAATAATAGCATTTAGTTTAAATATTTTGTATTTTAAGTCTTTACTGTGACTTTTGATCAATTTATTGCTTCCTTGCTGAATAAAAGTATTAATTTCTTAATGAATTGTCTTACTGACCCCTAATTTTTGAAAGGTAGAGTATTGGCAAATATTTGTCTGGTATTGCAGGTATTTTGCTCATATGCAATTGTTAATTAGCTTTTTTTTTTTTTACTTTAGAGGAACAAGTTTGTGTTAATAACATTTAGAAAGCTAAATTTAAAACTAGCAAACAAATGGAAACATAAAGTTAGAGTTTGCTGAGAACTCTCAGAGAAGATAAAGCAGGCCTCTAATTGTGTGTGAGGAATAAGAAAATGAAGATCATGTCAGAGACTCATTAATGGAGCTCAGCTAGTAGCAGTTTTGGGATAGCGGCATTTTTGCAGCCCATCTATACCCCAAGCGAGTGATGCAACAAAACAGCTTCGTTTATTATAATGAGAGCATTCAGAGGAGTTCAGACCTCACTGTGCAAGCAAAAAGCACACTGTGGGCTCAAACAGTTGTGTGAAAGTATGCAGTGGACCCCACGCTGCCACACTTGCAGTGTTGACAGTGATTATAATGGGGAACGTTTTATTTTGCCACATCACACAGCCAGCAGTGTAAATGGGGCGTCATTCCACACTGCTCTGAATATTTGTGGGGGTTCGACTAGCTTTATGAAGCAGATCACTGCAGAAGAATCAGAGACATAAGTAATTGCTTACTCCCCAAATATACAGCGGCCCCAAACATTATTTATACATTTAGGGAAAAAAAAATTTCTTTGCATGTATATGTATATATACATGCGCGCACACACACACACACACACACATACATGGTTTGCCACTGCAAAGAGGATCAGCTGTCCTTCCTGATACCTGTCTTAGAGTAGGTGTCTTACACAGTTTATTGTGCAAATAATGATAGATGCTATATTAAAAAATATAAGTAACATACTATTTGTACTAATTTTTTAAACAGCAGTGGTGGGTAGGGCTAGAGAAAATAGCCTTTGCCAACAAGGTTGTCTCAGTGTTTTTTTTTCAGTGTTAAATTTTTTGTTACATCAACAAAATAATTGATGACCTTGAGAGCTCACTACTTAGTATCTCTAAAATATGTTTGAATTATCTTGATGCTAACTAGTGATGCACCGATCATGATTTTTCATGGCCGATTCTGATGCCGATTTTTACAAGCAAACTGGCCGATTCCGATACCGATTTCCGATTTTTTTTTCCTTTAAGCAACAAACAAGAAAGAATGAAAGTATACATAAACAAGATGTTTATTTGGTATTTAACAGGCCACACTGGCTTTTGGCTATTGAAAACAATAACTGTAACCATCTGAAATTAAAGGCAGTAACTGCGCAGTAAGTACATTCAATAGAAATATAGATGGCACTGACATCAGCATTTAGCTTTTGTTTTTAAATTGGGTTGAAACTACATAAAACTGGCCTTAAATGAAAACATTAACTGTAACCATGTGAAGTTAAAGGCAACAACTGCATAGTTACAATCCAAACAACACAATCAACACACATTCAACAGTCCAAACAAAGATGTTACTTAATCAGCATTCAGCATTTGTTTTCATTTTCAAATTTGGTTTAAAGAAAAATGGTTTTTACCAGTGAAACTAAATATAACCAAAGTAGGCTATATAAATACCTTTTTCCAAAATGTTAAATCAAATAATGTTTTAAATCAAATAATGTTTAGTGCAACGAGTAAAACAAAGATGCTACAGCAGGTGCTTTTTAAATCAAATTAAGTCAATGTAATTTTAAGGTAAAATAAAAATAATCATCCTGTACA
>JAFVLL020018998.1:91470-154632 GCA_021397915.2 Tor tambroides
CTTAGTCTGAGACCAAGACAAGACCGAGTACAAATGCGGTCGAGACTGAGACAAGACCAAGACCATCAAAAAATGGTCTTAAGACCGGTCTCAAGTACTACAACACTATCTTGCACACAGTCAAATGCATCAAAACACCTCTCAAAATGCTTGCTACGGATGTGAAAAACACTGAAAATCGAACCCAATCCAAATTTTTTTATGACGGATGAAAGTTTCTGAGGCAGTGTGTAAACGTTATTGACACAAAATGAGTTTGTATTTATTTTTTAACGTGCAAAAATTTTGGATGAAAATTTCCGACTCGGTGTGCAAGGACCTAAAGAGACTTCATTAAAAAACATCAAAAATCTTTCTTTCAAAAATCAACAACGACCCCAAACGTTTGAACAATTGTGTATACAAAACCCTTAGGCCCAGTTTCACAGACAGGGCTTAAACTAAACCAGGATTAGGCCATAGTTCAATCAGGATATTTAAGTCATTTTTATTAACATGCCTTAGAAAAAAACATTACTGGTGTGCATCTTGAGACAAAACAGTGGCACTGATATATTTTAGGATCAGTCAGTGCAAGTTTCTTCCAGTTGAAACAGCTCAGACTTACACTTTAGTCTGGGACTAGGCTTAAGCCTTGTCTGTGAAACCGAGGAATACTGTTTAAATGATTACAGTAATATCACAATTTGTTGCTTGTTGATAGTCCCAAGTGTAAAGTAAATTTCCAAATTTTAACCAAAATATTATGTAAACTTAAATGGAACATGAATTTCAGAAGACAACGGGGGTGAGCATACTTCTGACTATTACCAGCCTTCGGCAAATCATTGATGCCGGTTTGATTGGATATGATTTTGATAACTGGATAATTGCTGAATTCTCTTTGGATTAGGGGTTGCACCAGTGTAGTTCAAGCTCAATTAATGCTGCCTTTTATCTTAAGTTAATACAGAGGTTTCGAGTTTTATACCCAGCAACTCACTAAGCTTTAATTAGGTGCTTAGACATTGCAGAACATTTCAGTTCAACATGACATGACCTCACTTAATTTTTAAATGTATATTGCATACCTGTAAACATCTGCAAGTGCCGATGACAAATGGAAAAGTGATGGAAGGACAGAAGGAGAGAATAATAGAACCGGTTTCACGTGGTGACTGTAAGCCATTAAAAGGTTTGAGAGGTTATGTAACCTTATTAGTTTAACACATAGACTTACCTCTTATTAAAACCCAAAGTTGTGCTTTTAAAGTGATGCTTTTATTCTCAATTTTCCCCTTTTAATCCCTAACCCATCCGAGGGGCTGTTTAATCTTGGAGCTAAGGCAGCGGAGGAGTCAGCCGCGGGTCGTGGTAATCCTGCCTGAATATCTCTTTCAAGGGGCAGGACTTCTTGCGAGCCACGCGCACAGGACTGAGGGATCTCTATTTGATAAAGGCTGTCTGCTTTATATAATCTCTATATGGAGGAGGACTTAGCATGCAGCCATCACGTGAGGGTTTCAAGCTCAACCTGCAAACCTGAGGACAATACCAAACACGAATTGAGCAAATAAAGGACAGGCAGGGACATGGCAACACATGCGCGTACACGAGTACATCCCGTCCCTTCAGAGTTTGGACGATGCTCGTGATCCATGGAGTATGCTGGGATCTATTTGGCGGTTACTAGTAAACATTGCTGTGGGAGTGATATTTTGTTTTGTATTCAGGGACTGAACTGTTTCATAGCAGATATTTGTGATGTTGGGTTAAATTGAGGAGATCACAATATGGGCTCTCTGATGCAGATGGCTTTTATGTTCACAGTTTTTTTTTGAACAATTTTATGCAATCAGAGTGTTCTCTTTGAAACTAGTCGTTCTCTTCTTAAAAACTCTTAAAGCTGTTTTATGAAGCTTGTTGTTTTGGTACACAGTATTCAGCCCTCAGGCCTCCTATTCTCTCTTTCCTGCAGAATCTGATGTCCACGGCTGTGTGCTGCTTAACACGTCTCGAAGGGTGAGACTTTTCATTACATCCACATGCCGAACAGATCTTATAAGATGCATAGTTCCCGTCTGAAGTTGTGTGCACACCTGTAACTGCACATTAATTGAATTCTGTATTGACATACCAACTCTGCACTCTATGGGGCCCAAGAGTGTGAGACCTCTTTTTTAAAATCTGGTATTTTTTATTTAAAGATGCAAATAAGATGGTTTCAGGATTTTGAATTTTTAAAACAAAGCTTATGGCATAAAATTCTGGAACAAAATACACTGGATAACATGATCAGGTTTTATTTACAATAGCATTCTGAATTCTGCATTCTAAAATTAGATTACTTTTTACTGAAATTATTATCTGTTATTTTAATTCTGCATTCTAAAATTAATTTACTGCTTTTTACTCAAATGAGCAACTGTTCACTCAAATTGTTATGCCGACAATTTAATTTGTAATGAAAAATGTGGTAGAAAATTAGACAAGAATCCAGAATAGAAATATTTTCAGTACAGTATCAGATGCATGCATACTGTATTCCTAACATGCCTAACAACGCTGTAATACACAGTTTCCAATAACTTATTCATCAGTGATTCCAAGGTCATGGAAAACATGGAAATATCAGGACACTTTCATTTAGTTTTTTTAAGAACAGTCATGGAAATTTCTGTAATATATATTTTTCAAATTATTCTGAGCTGTAAAATATTTCAGCTGCTAGAAATTGCTCTTGTGTAGAGTAATGCTTATTCACACAAAATGTTTTTCCTTCAAAAATGTCGTGTCATGCGTGAGACGCTGCAAAAGATGCGAGACAAAAGATCAACGGTCAAACGCGTTTTGACATTGAGTGTTTACATAGAAAACAATGGAAAAGTAGCACAGTGGGATGGAAAAATACGTTCTGTGGGAATAGCCCCATAGTCACAAGCCATATTGTATCTGTCTACTCTGTGAGTGAATCGATCTTTCCAGTTCATTTTAGTGATTTAGTCAAGTGAATCAAAAAAAATTAATAATTTATACTTTTTTATATAAATATGTTAAGCAAAAATATATTATTTAATAATATTAATAATATATATATATATATATATATATATAAAAATACTTGTCCAGAATTAACAAATCATAGATCATGGAAAAGTTCAAAAGTCATTGTTTAAAAAATATCATAACCCAGCTTAATATATGAATATAAAAATTGTATATATGTTATTTACTTTGTAGATGTTTTTTAGCATTGCTTACATGTCCTCTTTGTGTTCTCTCAGTACGTGAAGCTGATGAACTTCGAGGAGGAAGTGCGAGCTCACAGGGATCTGGACGGGTTTCTGGAGAGGGCCAGTATTCTGCTGCATGAGGACGAGGCCTCTCTAGACGACGTGTTAAAGACAATGCTCCGCCACGTCTCACAGGACCCTCACACTGCTGAGCCCAGCTGCAACTTCGAGGAGATCATGAGCTCCCTCTTCACAGACGCAGGGTCACAGGAAGTTAATGGTGAGTGTGTTTGTTTCTACTTGTGTGTTTTTTTATGAAAAGCTTATGAAAGGTTGCTCAATACCTCAGAGGGCTGATTTGACTGACACCTCAAAGGATATAAGCACAGCAGTTTGACGTTAGTCAATGTTATTTTAATTTAAAATGCTTTATAAATTATAATACAGATTTTACATAAAAAAGGGACAGAAGAATGAGTAACAGAGGGAACTGTGCAGAGACAGACAGAAAAAAGAATTTCAACAATAATTAAGTCCATTTCCATCCCTGCTGACCCCATAGCTTTGAAACTCGGTCTAGGGTGTGTCAGAGAGAGGACTTGCTCTTAATGACCCCATAAAGGGAAGTCAGGTGATAATAACACTCTTCTGTTCAGTCATTCACACATTAGACTCACTGGAATTGTCAAACCTTCCCAGAGGACGCACAAGCCTTTATGACAGTGATGAAGTCAAAGAAAGTAGAGACGAATCACAAAAGTTAAGCTGAGAGTTGAAAGACCTTCAAGGCAGGAGCAGCTGAAAGGAAAATACAATAAATATGAAATTTATCATTCAAGATTATGTACATAAGATATTTGAGTCAATAGTCGAGATAAAAGAATCAAATTAAAATTCTTACAAATTATTTCAACTTTATTAGTTGAGTTAAGGCTGGAATACACTACATGACGTTTGTACAGATTTTTGGTGCTATTTGCAGAAAGTCAGAGTTGATGGATTTCAAAGAAAATCACAGTGTATGATGGGCACAGACTCAGATTTTGTAGCTTCAGACTAAAGGTGTGTTCACACCAAAAAAGAATTTAATTATTCACGTGAGTAAATTACATACAAAGTCAACGCAAAGACGCGAGTAGACACAAATTTGCACCGGCTGATACGAATGATGCAATTGCTGCGTGTATATATAAAAATTTCAACCTGAGCGGAAAATTTGCATAAACGCATTGTCGTGCAAGCCAATCAGTGAAGAGCATTACGTGGTTTTTTTTTCGCACGAGTGACACGAAAAACTTCCCACGAGTAATCTAGAGCGATAACACGATGCAAAGATTTGTTTTGGTGTGCACATACCATAAACAAATTTAATTATTCGCATGAGTAGATTACAAACAAAGTCAATGCAAAGATGTGAATAGGCGCAAATTTGCACCGGGTGATGTGAATGATACAAATTGGGCGACACGATTGCTGCGAACGCGCAATATATATAAAAATTTCAACTTGAACGGAAAATTTACATAAACGGGTTGTCAGCAAAGAGCTTATTGACACGTCCGGTTGTAGGAGATGTTTTTATTCGCATGAATGACACGAAAAACATCCCACGAGTAATCTAGAGTGATAACGTGATGCGAAGATTCGCTTCGCTTTTGGTGTGCACACTATAAGAGTCCATCCAGTCGGAGGATGTCAAACATGATATTTTGATTCGATTCTAGTAAGGAAGTGCATGTTTTTGCATGAATTTGTTGTGCTTCGGACAACTTGAAAAGTCTGATATTGTGTGATCTTCAGTCATTTAGTGTATGATGCCCATTTACAAAGTCGGCAAGTGTATGATACCTAGTTTTTTCAAATCTTTTCAGATTTCAAAACTCGTGTAGTGCATTCCAGACTTTATCCAAACATTTATGAATTTTAGCATTGTTTTTTTGTGTGTGAGTAGAATTTCTGCTTACACTTGTATGTATTTTTTGTTTTATTTTATTAATTTATTTTGATTTAATAAAATTCTATTTAATTTTATTGTATTTGCATTGAATAAATTATGAAGCAAGAAAATGTCTTTTAAAGACTGACCAGCATGTTCAAATGTGAGGCTGGTGGTGCTTGCTGTTGGTTGCTGCACATTACTGCAGCTATCATTAGATCTACTCTACCGGGTCATTTTATTCACTGGCCCCTGGATGCCCAGCATTTTCTAAAAATGGTCCCCAAGCTACGTAATTCAAGTATCCCTGCTTTATGAGCTCAGCTGGTCTCTGTATCACTAACTCCTTCTCTCTCAAGAAGACGGACAGATTCTTCCAAACACAGGAAACCTCTGGCATACTCTCACCTAGAGGTGATGCCGCACCACCAGAGAATCAGATCAGAAGCAGATTTCAGTTCTTGCTGTATTTTTAAATGATTAAGATGACTATATAGTGAGAGTGTTTTTGGCAATCTGAATGCCTCATCTCCTGATTTATACATGTTTGAAACCCCTTGCATTGAAATTAAGCACTTAATTAGGACTTCCTGCCAAAAACACTTACGAGAGATAAGGGTAAAGGAAACCTTTCATTGAGATACACAGGTTGGCCTATTAGTTGTTGTAATACACCACTCAACGCTCCAATATTTTCTATACTGATGATTCAGTAGTCATGAGTCTTTTCCGAATGATTTCTTGAATCAAAATTCACTACAATAAATGAAATATTCATGACAACACAACATATATAATCACACTATCAGGCTGTATGAGTGTGTCATTTTCTTCTGAGATTTTCACAAGCTGGCAGCCCGCTTTTTCTGGATTGTATTGACCGTTTCCGGCTCACTGGTAATCTCTGTGTTCTTATCATCGTTGCCAGATTCACACTGAATACACACAGAATATCATTGGGCACCAATTAAGCCCAGTCCTGGACTTTACTGTGCTGTCACTCTGGTCCGGTTTAACACGGCACCTAATCTGTGCCCAGACTCTGTCGGATCGTGTGAATGGTGAGATGTGAATTATCGTTAGTTGATTTTTTTTTTTTTTTTTTCAAGTCTAGAGATGATACATTCCCTCTTGTCTCTTCTCGAGACTTCATTTCTCTAGTGTACGAACAAGTTTTGGACACTGATGACTTGCCTGAGGTAAATGAAATGCTACGTAACATTTTGTTTACAAGCTGATTTTTTTACTTCTTTCCGTGGTTGAAACACTGATTGAGCGATTACATTAGATGTTTATTCATGTTTATTTTGCTAGTAGTAAAGTGGAAGGGATGATCGTGCTCACTCAGGCTCTGTGCTGCCGTTTGAACTGAGGCGTTTATAGATCAATCAGTCACGCCACATCAAAGAGCGTCAAAACGGCATTTATTGTTTGAATTTTTCACATGCGTACCGAACTGAAAGACCCATACCGAGAATTTTCAGTACGAATAGTGTACCGTTACACCCCTATAATATATAATATTTTTACTTTATATTAATTATTACATTTTATTATTACTTTTTTATACTTTATAATATTTTTAAGCAAGTTTAATGGCACAAAGGAACATCTTTAATTAATATTCATTAATATTTTTCACAAATGGTTCACAGTTTTATTTTATTATCATTGAGACTATTATAGTTATACTATTATACTACCATTGAACTATTATAGTGTTTTTTAAATATGTCTACACTAAATGAAAATGAGAAATGTTGCTTTGGCCACTAGCTGAAATTGTCATGAGGCCGGGCTGCAGGTTTTCCCGTCTCCACCAGAGGTCGCCATCTCCCTTCCTCCCGGACTCCACTCAGCCGATTACACACGGTCCTCCCGAGGCGGCGGTGTCCGCTCACGTTCCTCCCGAGGCGGCGGTGCCCGCTCACAAAGCTCTCGAGGCGGCGGTGTCCGCTCACGAAGCTCCCGAAGCGGCGGTGTCCGCTCACGAAGCTCCCGAGGCGGCGGTGTCCGCTCACGATCCTCCCGAAGCGGCGGTGCCCGCTCACGATCCTCCCGAGGCGGCGGTGTCCGCTCACTGCGCTCCCGAGGCGGCGGTGCCCACTCACAGTTCCTCCGAGGCGGCGGTGTCCGTATCCCGTTCCCAGAAACGGAGGAGGCGGAGGAAGGCTTCCGCTGTCCCACAAGGCCAGGAGGCCATCCAGGAGCTCACTGCTGGCCAGGAGGCCGTTCCGGAGCCACCCAAGCTCCTTGCTCTGCCGGCTCCACTCAAGCTCTTTGCCCTGACGGCGCCCCCCGAGCTCCTTGCCCTGCCGGCTCCGCTCAAGCTCCTTGCCCTGCCGGCTCCGCTCAAGCTCCTTGCCCTGCCGGCTCCACCCAAGCTCCCTGCCCTGCCGGGCCCACCCAGGCTCCTTGCTCTGCCGGCTCCACCCAAGCTCCTTGCTCTGCCAGAGCTGCCCAAGCTCAAGCTCCTTGCCCTGCCGGCTCCGCTCAAGCTCCTTGCTCTGCCAGCACCACCCTGGCACCCTGGCACAGAGATGTTTCCAGTCCCTCTTCCACTACACGGGCCTGGCCCGCCATCCCTCCCCCGGTTCCACCCCCCTTCGGACTTTTGGGGTTTTGGTGGAACGTCTGGAAGTCGTTCCTTAAGGGAGGGGTAATGTCATGAGTCCGGGTCCGGTACTTCTCTGTCGCCACAGGAGGTCGCTTATCTCCCGTTCTCCCGGACTTCCATTTCCTCATCACACACACCTGTTCCATTCGCTATACCTTGCAGTTAAGCCATTATCACGGATTCATATAGTCTCTCCTTCCCATCACTCTGCCTGGACTATGGTAAGTGTTGTTACTTGTGTTTGGTATTTCTGTGCTGGTTCCTAGTGTCTGCTTTGTTTCTGTTTTGTTTTCATTGTGCCGTGTTGGCCTTATTGTTATTTTGTCATTAAAACACACCTCACCTGCATTTAGACCCAGACTTCATCTTTTCACGGCGTACCGTGACAGAATGTCACCAGCAATTATGGGTCCAGCAGGGAGGTTGCTCAGTATTCGCCAGGGAGTCCGGAGCACGGAGGAGTACGCCAGGGAGTTTATTGAATTGGCTCGGCGGTCGGAGACAGAGAAGACCTGTCTCATGGTCTTTTTCAGGAATGGTCTAGCCGAGCCCTTCAAGTCCCTGACGCCATTCTGGGACCCTCAGGAGTCGCTGGAGGCGTACATAAACCTGGTTCTGTGGATGAGCAGCTCAACCTTCAGGGTGGAGTTAGCTGCGGTGTCCGTTCACGATCCTCCCGAGGCGGCGGTGCCCGCTCACGATCTTCCCGGCTGCGCCTGCTGGCCACCATCTTCCCGGGCGGCAAAGTCCGCCACGATCTTCCCGGGGCGCGCGCCTGCCACAGTGCCCTGGTAAGGGGCGGGCGCCTGCCACGTGGTTCCCGGTGGCGGCGTCCGGCCATTACCTGCTCCCGGTATGGCGTCCGCCACTGCTCCCGGCGGCGCGCCCACTCACACTGTTCCCGAGGCGGCGGCGACCGCTCACACTGCTCCTGGTAGCGTGCAGTGCCTGCTTCACCTGTTCCCGGGAGGGCGGCGGTGTCCGCCATCGGTTCCCGAGGCGTTGAACCGCCATACCTTCCGAGGCGGCGGGGCCACACGTTCGAGGACGGGCGGGCGCCTCGCCTCACAGTGTTTCCGGGAAAGGCGGTCCAGCCACAGGGTTTCAGGCGGCGGTCCGCCACAGTTCTCCCGGCGGCGGCGGCGCCCGCTGCACTGCTCCCGGAGGCGGCGGCGTCCGTCACAGTGCCTGGCAGCGTCTCGCTGCAATGTTCTGGAGGCGGCGCCCGCCACGTTCCTCCCGAGGCGGAGCGTGCCCGTCACAGTGCCCTGCAGGCGGCGACCGCCACAGTGTGCTCCGCGAGGGGCGGCGGCGCCCGCCACCTCGCCCGTGGTGGCGGCGTGTCCTCACGCCCTCCCGGGAGGGGCGTCCGCCACGTCTCCCGAAGGATTTATGGGGGGGTCCGCCACACCTCCCGGGAGCGGCGCGGTAACGGCCACAGTTTCCCGAGGCGAGTGCGCACTCCGTCACGACCCTCCCGAGGCGGCGGGGGGAGTCTCAGCCAAGAGTTTCTGAGGCGGAGGCGGCGGTGTCCGCTGCGTCTTCCTGAGCAGGCAAGACCGCCGCGCGCGCCCTCCCGAGGCGGCGGTGTCCGCCACGCCCTCCCGAGGCGCGGCGGTGTCCGGCCACGTCTCTCCCGAGGCAGAGGAGGCGTGCGGTGTCCGGCCACGACCCTCCCGGGCGGCGGTGTCCGCCACAGCCTCCCGAGGCGGAGGGAGGCGCAGTGCCTCGCCACGATCCTCCCGAGGCGGCAAGTCCGCTCACGTTCCTCCCGAGGCGGCGGCGTCCGCTCACGTTCCTCCCGAGGCGGCGGTGTCCGCTCACGTCCTCCTGGCAGAGGTGCTCCGCCACGATCCACTAAGCCTCCGCGCTCTGCCGGTTCCGCCTGGCATCCTGCTCGCTTATTTCTAGGCTTTGTTTGGCATGGGCTTGGGCTCCACATCCTCCCCTGCTTTCACCGTCTCCACCTCCCTCCGGACTGCTGGGGTTGGGTGGAACGCCTGGAAGCCGCTCAGAGGTGGGTACTGCGAGGCCGCTGCAGGTTTTCCCGCCTTCACTAGAGGTCGCCATTCCCTTCCTTCTCCTGACTCCACTCAGCCGATTACACACCTGTCTCATTGCGCACACCTGTCATACTCATTACACCCACAGCTGTTCCTCTTAGTTACCAGACTAGAGAGTTTCTCCATCACTCTGCCTGAGGACATTGCCTGTGTATCTGTATCCTGCTTTAGTGTTTGTCTGCCAGTAATGTTGTTTGCATCTGTTTAGTGTTCAGTGCGTTTACTGTTTGTTTTGTTATTAAATCACACCTCACCTGCATTTTGGACCCTGACCTCGTTTCTCGTCGTGACAGAAATGAAGTAATTCTTTAATATGTTATTTTATTTCATTCAACATGTTTTTTTATTTCATATTACATTTTTATGGTTTTAGTTAACTATAATAACCCTGATTTTTTTCAATCAGAGTTTAAACTGCCATTTCGAACTGATTAACGGAAATGAATCACACTTTCCAATTCTAGCTGTTTTTTGCTGCAGCGGTTTTAATCAGAGATGGCATCAAATTATCTTATCAACCTACTCACATATTAACATACAAGTTGTGACACAACGAGCAAGTGTGAAACTGGCTTACTGGCACAGTCTTACAAACGTAATAGCCAAAAAACATTTAAACACACACACACACACACACACACACACACACACACACACACACACACACACACACACACATTCACATACACATATTGTTTTTGCTGGTCATGCTGAACAACTCACACCTGTCACCTCTGCCGAACAGAGGACGTATACACACACACACACACACACACACACACACACACACCGATTGATTAATTTGAATTAAAGATTTGGTGGTGTTCTTGGAAAGGTCTTCATTGTCACTCACGCTGGCTGCAGTGATGTGTATTGTCCTCTGGTGAGCTTCTGCTTCTGTTCTACCTTGATATGCATTAGCCTTTTCGTGGCGATGAGCGGACTTTGATTTAATTACCGGCCCTTCCATCAATTCACATCCTTTTGTTTGTTTTTGGTGTGTGTCATCATGTACAGTGAAGTCAGTTGACTTAATCTTGGTGTCAAACTCATGAGCAGTCTCACTACTACTACTTGTTCATGCACTACTTTCAAAGTGGCATCCAGATTGTAGTTAACTTGAATTGATTGTTTAGTTTCTTTCTTCATGCATGGTCATCCATTGTCCGTATTGCATGGCCGCTCACGACTGACCCTTTGCCTTCTCTCCTCACAGTGCATCTATTGTCAGAGACGCTGCAGTGTGTGACGGCCACAGCCACGGGGATCCAGTACCAGCAGTCCTGGCTTTGTATCCTGTGAGTTACCTGAATCTGTCTTAACTGTAATGCTGACCCTTTAGAGGTTCTAGAACAGGGGTGTCTGAAGAAATCCCAAAAGATAGTAAAAAAGATATTATAACTAGAACTGCCAATTTAACTTAGGACTGTGTAATTAAAAAAAATATACAGTACAGTTAAAAATTTGGGGGTTAGTAAGATTTTTTTTTAAAGAAATTGATACTTTTATTCAGCAAGGATGCATTACATTGATTAAAATTGCCAATAAATACATGGACATTGTTACAACAGAGTTCTATTTAAAATAAATGTTTTTCTTTTTAAGTTTTCCTGAAATACTGTATTAATGGCTGCTGAAAATTCAGGTTCACAGGAATAAATTATCTTAAAATATCTTCAAATAGATAAAGTTATTTTTATATTTCACATTATTAATATTTTACTGTATTTTATCAAATAAATGCAGCATTGGTAAACATTAGAGACTTTTTTTCAAAAACATGAAAAAATATTTCCAACCTCAGACTTTTGAAGGATAATGTACTGTATATAAATATTGAAATATTTAATAATAATGATTAAAAACAAACAAACACATTTAATCATTATATCCAAATAATATGTAAACTATGTGTTAAGTGATTAGCAATTAAATCAGAACATTTTTGCAAAACATATTAATATATGCAAATATCACTGGCTATCATTAATTCAGCATATAATTAATTATATTATAATTTAATTAGATTATTTACTTTTTATCAGTTGCAGCTCTAGTTTTAAAGGGATCATGAACTGAGAAATCAAAATTCTCTTGATCTTTCGCCATATAAGAGGTTAAAACATCCTGTAAGTTTCAGAACCCAGAACTTTCTTGTTAGTCTAAAAATAGCTTATATTGAAGCCAATCTGCCAAAACGACAGGTCTATGCAGAAGCCAAGCGATAAACTTTATTTGATGAACTTTATTATTAATTATGTTCCAGACCAACTTGGTCCTTTGTTCACTTCATTTTACCGTGGATTCATTTACAAACAAAGCACAATTCGACACAGGATTTGCAGAAAGATTGAAACTAAAAGACGATGTTGTGCCGACTATATTGGGTCCGACAGTAATGTTGCACCACACAAGTGTGAGTAACTGTTTTTACTACATGGTCACTATTGCTTTGTCTGTTATTATGGATCATTTGATGTGTATTGAGTATTTATGCGTTTTAAGCCTAAATCACTGCAGCGTCTATCTACGAAGGATATAGGCTGTCAAACATACACAACTATTAGCCAATCGTAGCGGTGAACGTTTACTTCCGAGTCTACAATTTTCCACGCCTATTCAAACTGAGCTTTCTGATGAGGGGGGTCAAAACAGGACAGAAAATAGACTATTACTTCTAAATTATAATGTTATTATGATGTAAAATCTTGATAACATTATAAGTGAACCTCAGAGAACAATACAAAATAATAAAAAAGCCAGTTCATGACCTTTAACTAAGATATATTTGTGTCCAGTTGTTATAAATATGAAATTAATTTAATACCCTTCTGTTCTAATACAAATGACATAAACTCTTTATTCTCTTTAGCAAAAAAGAGCCAGAACTATGTGTCCAGTGTAACCTCAGCAGGTAGCCAGTGAGATTTGAGAGATGCTTTGAACAGTTTCTCCTAGTGAATGCTGTCCAGAAAAAATATGAAGATGAATGGAATATTCTGAGGTCAATGTACAAAATGCACAGAAGGCATATCTGTGGTAAGAGTACAACATCAGATGACACTCTTAGACATAGGACACCTCAGTGCAAAACAAGGTAGCTGACTTCAGAGTCTCTCTGAAAAAATGGCAAAAAAAAAAGCAATCAGTCTGAGAGATTCGGTGAAGGAAGGCCAATCCAGGGGTGCGCCGGGTCAAAACATGCATTATGAAAGCAGAAGCTTTTGCCAGTAATACTTTGCCACTGCAGTTCTGTGTGTGAGTGCTTGAATCGTCAATTAAAAGTCATTTATCGCCTTCTCTTGGGTTAAGATCTCTTTGTAGTGCTGATGCGCTATAAGGAGTTAGTCTAGTGGACATGCGCCCTGGCGTTTTCTTTATGCCTTATCACATGCTGCCCATATGAAATTCATGGTTCTGACCAGGGGCGTGACTTTGAAATGAAACTGCTCAAACTAATAAAACCTTATCAAAACAGTCAATTTCAAATTCTTCGAGGTATTGTGATAATAAAACACTGCTGGATCAGTTTGAGCATGTACAGTATAATAATTTCCTGAGGCCAGTGAGGAGGCAGATGGCCTTGGGGAAGAAGTTGCTGTCATGGCAAGGTGAACTTGTGTGCATGTCTGCCTGAGGAAGGAAAGGTGAATAGGTGATGCCCATGATGTGATGGCCTGAGGATCTTTCGAGCCCTATTTGAGGTTCACAAGGGTGTAAATCTCTTCAGATGGTAGGTGTATCCTGGTCTTACTTTAGTATGTGGCAGAGGATTGGCATAAACAAAGAGTGTTGGGAAGGTTACTTTGGAAATGTGATAGGTTACAGATTACAAGTTACCCTATTTAAAATGTAATAAGTAGTGTAACTATTTCAATTACTTTATTAAAGTAATGTAACTGATGAAATTTGATTACTTTTTGATTGCTTTTCTAAATTTCTAATGAATGTTTTAAACAATTAATCTAATCATTTTGAAACATTTAAACCAGGCAGGGTTAACCTTACACTAGGACTCAACACTGATTACTGTCAGACTTTCAAAATCCTTCATCACTTGAATTAAGATTATAATAATTTAATTTTAAAGTACAGCCACCACAGAATCAGACTTCAGCACCTGTTTTTACTTTGAGATAGTTCTGAGGTTAAATATATTGCATTCTGAGAAAGAAATCAATTAAATCTGTATGTATGTGTGTGTGTGTGTGTGTGTGTGTGTGAAAATATTCAGATGCAACCCCCTTTGTAATTGTTAACATTTTCATAATAGTGTGTAATTTAATTACACAACGGATTACAATTACATTTACAGTAAATACCGTAAAAACAGCAATATTATGAAATATTATTGCAGCCATTACTCAAGTCTTTAGCGTTACATCATCCTTCAGAAATTATTCTAATATGCTGCTTTGTTGCTCAAGAAATGTTTCGTGCTAGTATTAACAGTTGTGCTGCTTAATGTCTGTGTGAAATCTAAGGTGCATTGTGATGATGCATTACTGACCATTATACATTAGGATTCTTTGAATAGAAAAATTAAAAGAATAGCATTTAGTTTAAATATTTTGTTACAATGTAAATGTCTTTACTGTGACTTTTGATCAATTTATTGTTTACTTGGCGAATAAAAGTATTAGGGCCAGATTTACTAAACAGGCAAATTAGTGTTAGAGCGCAATTCCATAAAAGTGCCGATGGGAGGGGAAAATTCTGCGTGTGATTTACTGACAATGCACACATTAAAGAACACAGAAGCAGCCAGATCCTTTCCATAATCAGTGCAAATTACCGCTTGCTTCAAGACATGCTATTTTGGGCGTTAAATAATGGCGCAAATACCAGTAATTTGACGAGCGCAAATGTTATTAAATTGCATTGCGTGATTCATTTTAATACTCTCCTCCTATATATTTTGCGTCTGAAAGGGAAACTCCCACAAATGCATATTCAATAAGGTCAGGCTCAAAAATAACTGTGTCCACGCCTTTTCAGCGCTAATTCTTCACTGTGCATCTTTAGAAAATCCTGACAGTACTATTTTAACGCCAAAAGGTGGTTTGCGCTGGTGCAAGCTGTTAGTAAATCTGGCCCTTAATTTCTTAATTAATTATCTTACTGACCCCAAATTTTTGAAAAGGTGGCGTATAGACAAATATTTGTCTGGTATTGTAGGTATTTTGCTCATATGTAATTGTTAATTAGCTCATGTTTTACTTTAGAAGAACAAGTTTGTGTTAATAACATTTAGAAAGCTAAATTTAAAATCAGCATAAAGTTAGAGTTTGCTGAGAAGTCTCAGAGAAGATAAAACTAGCCTCTAATTGTGTGTGAGGAAAATGAAGATCATGTCAGAGACTCATTAATGGAGCTCAGCTAGTAGCAGTTTTGGGATAGCAGTATTTTTGCAGCCCATCTACACCCCAAGCGAGTGATGCAACAAAACAGCTTCGTTTATTATAATGAGAGCATTCAGAGGAGTTCAGATCTCACTGTGCAGGCAAAAAGCACACTGTGGGCTCAAACAGTTGTGTGAAAGTGCGTAGTGGACCCCGCGCTGCCACACTTGCAGTGTTGACAGTGATTATAATGGGAACGTTCTATTTTGCCACATCGCACAGCAAGCAGTGTAAATGGGGCGTCATTCCACACTGCTCTGAATATTTGTGGGGGTTCAACTAGCTTTATGATTGCAGATCACTGCAGAAGAATCAGAGACAGAGGGAACTGCTTACTCCCAAAATATACAACGGCCCCAAAAACTATTTATACATTTAGGAAAAAAATATTTTCATGGCATATATATATATATATATATATATATATATATATATGCACACATACACACTTACATAGTTTGCCACTGCAAGGAGGATCAGCTGTTCTTCCTAATACCTGTCTCAGGTGTCAGGATTCATGTTTAAATAGCAGTGGTGGGTAGGGCTAGAGAAAACAGTGTCTCAGTGTTTTTAAAGAAAAACTACACAAAAACAAACATTAGGCACTAACAGACTTTTGTGAAATTTTGAAAGCTGTTGATAGAAGTAAATTTATTCCGGGACATCACACTCTAATAGTGGATTATTTACTTAGGAAAGCTTACAGTGGGCTCATTTTTGTTGATACTGGATTGACAAAAGCAGCAGTGGAAGGAAAATTCAATGTTACTGCTTTTTTCTTACATTTTGAATCAAGGATGTTACATGAAGAAAATAATTGATGACCTTGAGTGTTGTCTACTTCGTATCTCTGAAATATGTTCAAATTATCTTGATGCTAACACAAGGATATTAAGAAGTGGCATTTCACACAAGCACACCCACACACAAAGTAGGCTACAACAAAGGTTTCTTGTTGATAGATGGTCTTTTTTGACCGCCGTCTGTTAAATCCATAGCTTTAACACTTTGACATTTGTGTCAAGTGGCTCTGTCTCTCTTAGTATCCCACACATTTACAGGTTTATTTGTTGTAGCTGTTGGCTCATGGATGTTTTTTTGTTATGTTTATATGATTCTTAAAAAAATATTATTTTATATACGATATATATATATATATATATATATATATATATATATATATTCTAATAGGCCTCCAATACAGAAGTATTTCTTCTGATGAATGAATGATGAATGCAGCTCTTGAGCAAATCATACGTTGATGTCTTTAGGATTCACATCTGTCAAAATCTGCTACCTGCTATCGAGTCATTTATCAAAATAAATTGATCCCCAACAAACCTTATCTAACAGACATCTGCAGGTCATGATTAGGTTCTGATGATTCATCTACTTTCTTTCAGAGTTTTCAAGATACGCCAACACATTTTCCTTCTCAACACTTTTGCTTAACAGCTGCCAAAACTTTTATCAACAGCCTCCAAACTGTAGCAGTGTCAGGCAGCACCCAACATCAGTGCACAAACAAGTCTTATTTTCTTTAAGTGTATACAGCACATTAGACACTATGATATTTCACCAACCACTCCCTGTTAAACTTAAACAGCGGCTATATGCGCAGTGCTATTTGCCTTGCACAATTTACATTACAATGTACATTACTACCTACTTAAAACAAGTGGTAAACTGAATTTTATATAAAAGGGACACTTATGCAGATTTTCTAGTGATAATGGCAGCAGTGATTCATTGAATTATGATAAAATGAAGGAGAACAGCGTTATAACTGGGCTTATATCCAGAAACACAATGTAGTCAAGTGCACTTTGTGCATTTTAAAGAACAAAATCAGGTGACTCATAAAAACCACTTTCTGTATTATAGGAATATTTTTCTTCCCGTACTTGTACTTGGATTTACATTATATTTTTTCAGTCTGCTCTACAATCAGGGATTCTATCTATCTATCTATCTATCTATCTATCTATCTATCTATCTATCTATCTATCTATCTATCTATCTGTCTGTCTGTCTGTCTGTCACAGTAATAGATAGATAGATAGATAAAAGGCATTTACCAGTTCTTACATAACAAACATAAACTTTATTAAACGTGAATGAATTAATTAGATGTATTAATTCACATGATATCATAAATTTAGAGGTCATAAATCAAAAGTCGTTGAATACCCTCAGACCCTCTCTGAGGTCAGAAAAAAGCCCTCAGTGAGGTAAATAAAATAAAAAAGGCCAAGTTCAGCCAATGGCCCACACTAGCCTAGTGAGCAGAAGATTTGTGTTTCTTTGAATTATGTGCGGACAGTTTTATGGCCAAGAAAGGGAAACAAGTGGCAATGTTGGGTGACCCACAGCAGCTCTATGTCTTTACATTTATAGTAAATAAAACAGAGCATATAAATGTGCTTAATGCAAGGCCGCAAGGTTACCAAAGTGCTTACAGAATGACACGACAGCTTTAGCATGGTTTAGACTATCCCAGGGCATTTTCCTTTGCTAAAGTCTCTTGTGACCTCAGTTTTATGGTTATGAGTATTAGCTGGACCAGTGAGACAGATTCAGCACCCCTGTTGGCAGGGTTTGAGTTTAGGGCCTGTTATTAATGCATATTTTAAGTAAATTAGAAGTGCAACAGTGTACTGTTTAATTTTGTTCCTTTGCCCAACCTTTATGCTAATATTTGATTTATTAATGCAACTTACTGTATCCGAAATTACCAAGTCAGGTGCATTGAGTGCTTTTATCTTTTCTGTTTTAATATAGCTAATTGTGTTGATATTAACCTCATAATAGGTGGCGACTGGCCTGAAACAGAAGGTACACACTTTTTTACTTTATAACTTCATAAGCCTGAAAAAGAACAGGAAGTGCCTTTTTTGCCAGCCGGCCCACAACTGAATATTACTTTGACACCCCTGTTCAAGAGCTTTCTGTAATCCCATTAGACCTCAACCAGTGGATTTGTTAATGTGTTTGCTTTACTCCTGTTACATATTGAATTAATCTGATACTGTGCCAGGTACATTAAAGCACTGTGTAAATCGTAAAGAGGATTTATGGTGATTTATGAACTCTTTGTGACAGCTGTAATGTGAAGAACCTGCAGAGGCGGCACGTGTGTATCTCACGCCTGGATCGTCCACAGAACTGGGGGGAAAACTGTGCAGAAGTCCGCTATGTTATCCTTATTCTGGCACCTTCAAAGATGGTAATATAATCTCACACACACACACACACACACACACACACACACACACACACACACACACACACTTGTTCTGCTATCCTTGTGGGGACTCTCATAGGCATAATGTTGTTCTGCTGTACAGACCGTATTTTCTATCGTCCTACACCAACCCTACACCTAAACCTACCCCTTACAGGAAAATTTTCTGCATTTTTTACATTTTCAAAAAACTTCATTCTGTGTGATTTATAAGCTTGTTTACCTGTGGGGACCTCAATTTAGGTCCCCACCGTGACACAAGTCCCCATGAGGCTGTGTGTATTCAGGTCTAAGTCCCCACCAGGATAGAAAAAACAAGTACACACACACACACACGCTGGGTTTCTGTGTTTTAGGGGGACATCCCGTATACATAATGGTTTTTCTATTGTACAAACTGTATTTTCTATCCCTTTACCCTAACCCTACCCCTTACAGAAAACATTCTGCTATTTGAGATTTCCAAAAAAACATAATTCTGTATAGTTTATAAACTTGTTTCCTCATGTGGAACAAAAAATGTCCCCAAAAGGTCAAAACTTACTGATATTACTACCCTTGTGGTCCCCATAATGTAGTGAATACCAGTACACACACACGCACACACATACATATACTGAAGAAAATGTATTTGCACAGAGGACATTAACTTAGATTTAGCTTCGCAAAATTCCTCCATTTGCAAATCTGAACCTAGTCTGAGATACTGCTGAAATCTTTTCTAGAGATTTTCTTTTTCAAATCTAGCAAACATTATAGTCCTGGCATCAAATTTTGAGGAAAAAAAGTCTTAGTAATATTAATTAACAACATGTACTTACTATAGGTTTTTGATTAGGGTTTGGTATAGGATAAGTTACATGTAAATATTAACAATTTACTTTTATTACCAGAGTAAGTACATATAACGTGAATGAATTTGATATGATTGCTGTTTCATTCTGCTTTCTGAGGACAGGTTAAATTTAGTAAGAAATAAAAACAAAATCTGAATATATTAGTGGAAACAATATTTCTTTCTTTGTTCATGTCTCAGTTCATAAATAGTCTGTATTTGTGCACATTTTTGTCATTAATATATAGAAAAATATTTTTTGGATAATATTTCAATTTTAATAGAAAATTTTTTTTTTTTTTAAATATATACACTACCAGTCAAAATTTTTTGAACAGTAAGATTTTGAATGTTTTTTTAAAAAAAGTCTCTTCTGCTCACCAAGCCTGCATTTATTTGATCCAAAGTACAGCAAAAAATAGAAATAGAAATCTTTTTTAACATTATAAATGTCTTTATCATCACTTTTGATCAATTTAAAGCATCCTTTCTAAATAAAAGTATTAATTTCTATAATTTCTCCCCCCCCACCTCAGATAAATGCTGATCTTTCTATTCATCAAAGAATCCTGAAAAATGTATTCAACTGTTTTAAATATTGATAATAATAATAAAAATAAAAAAATGTTTCTTGAGCAGCAAAACAGCATATTAGAATGATTTCTGAAGGATCATGTGACACTGAAGACTGGAGTAATGATGCTGAAAATGTAGCTTTGATCACAGGAATAAATGACATTTAATAGAAAACAGTTATTTTAAATAGTAAAAATATTTCAAAATTTTACTGTTTTTGCTATACTGTGGATCAAATAAATACAGACTTGGTGAGCAGACGAGACTTTTTTTTAAAAAAACATGAAAAATCTTACTGTTCAAAAACTTTTGACTGGTAGTGTTGTTGACTTCATATTTCAGGAAAAGGATAATCATGTTTGAAGGTCCTTGCCCTGAAAATTTTGCTCTAAAATGAAATTACTGGGTTATTAATCTCAGAAAAAAATTGTGTGAAAAGACTTGAGCGAATGTGTCCATTTACTCTCTTTTTAAAGAGTTTGCTATTTTTGAGAAACAATTGAGATAATAAAATCAGGTTCAGGAACACTAATACTATCATGTTTAAGTCTTAAAGACTTGTTCCCCCTGCAGTCTCCCTGTAAAGTCTTTGGGGCCCCTGGCTCCCTCCAAGACCATTTTGTGTATCTCTTTGTGTCTGTGTTTACATCATAAATCTGTGTGTTTGTGTGTATGTGTTTACATCTGTTTACATCTAATCACTCTCTCTCTTTCTTTTTCTCTTTCTCTCTCTCTCTTTGTTCTTGCATGCACTCATCTCTTTCTGTCCTCTGCAGTTCAGTACAGCAAAGTGTTTTTGCTTCATAATCTTGCTGCTTTTCTCGCAAACTCAAATCACATATACACATACAGACAAACACGTCTTTTCATTACATTAAAAGCTGGATTGCTATGCCAGCACATGTAGATACATCCTCTTTTCCTGCGTTGTGTTTTAAAACAATAGACGACATAAATGTTATATAACCTAAATACCCATTGGACTAAATCCATGAGATGATAAAGCATTTTCTGCTCAGAAGATGAAGTGATTTCTGGAGTACTACATTGAATATTTCCTATAATAGCAGTCGTAAATGAGTAACGATCGCCAAATATGTTTGATCTCTGTATTTGACGTTTCTCAGAAAAGCACTAAGACGGCGATGGAGCTGGGCAGGACGTTCGCCAGCATGTTCTCGGACATCTCCTTCAGACAGAAGCTGCTAGAGAGTAAAACCCAAGAGGAGTTCAAAGAGGCACTGCTCATCCAGAGGTACCACCTGACCGCTGCCAAGCGTAAAACCACGGCTGTGGAGGGCGAAGAGACAGACCCACACAGTCAAAAACCACTGAAGGTGTGTGCGCATCACAGCGTGTGCGCCGATGCTTAAGGTTGAGTTGTAATGGCTTTAATGCAATTGTTTTCCTCTATTCTCTCTTCAGTCCTCGTCCGTGGCTTTCTCTTTCTCCCCTCGCCTTTTGCTGTTTGACTTACACTCCAGTGATTAAGTTCTACTGAGCATGTAGCAGCTAATGAGAATTTATCTTGTTTGTTACTCTGGTTTGACGCACACACAAGTCCGATTCGGCATATGTGAGCATTAGACCACCCTGGCTGAGGTTAGCCGCCTGTAAAAGCCCTCTGTTTTCTTCTCTGTAAAGACAACAGTGGAGGCCCAAATAGTTGTCTTTGTTTTTTTGTGTTTTTCACTCCATCACACATCTGAGGAATGGTAACCAGGTGGAGAGGATCATTACTTTGTGTGTGTGTGTATATATGTGTGTGCGTGCGTGCGTGCGTGCGTGCGTGCGTGTGTGTGTGTGTGTGCATGATCACTTGCGCGTGTGCACACTAAAAGCTATTCATCTCTGGCAAACGACCAGGAAAGGTCTCTCTCTCTTTCTGTATCAGACACACGCTGTCATGATGAATGAGTGCGGCTCAGTAATGAACACTTAAAGCTGTACAACTTATTTAAACATATCCTGAGACAAGGTTCTCTCTGACTGACAGAAAACGAGCTTGTCTGCCAAAAAGAGGCTAATGTGGGTCATTAATGTGAGATGGACAAACTGCTCCGCCGCCAAATCCTGACCTGTAAAGCCTATTAAAATTTGATTAATTCAACAAGACTCTATATTTGTGTCTGGGGACAAAGACACACACACATACACACACACCAGGGCTTCCTACCTCACCATAATTGGTCCTAACTACATGCTTAAAAAAATCTTTTAGAATTTTTCTGTTTCTTTTATACTGTAAGGTTCAAATTGTTCATATTAGTTAATGGATTGGGTATTATGAACTAAAAATGATTGATATTTTGCATCATTTATTTATTTTAATTTATAAATTTACTAATACATTTTAATATTTAAAGTTTTATAAACTGATGTATTTTGATCAAACGTGAAATGCCAATGAACAATAATATAATTATACAGTACTGTTCAAAAGTTTGGGGTCAGTAAGTTTGTTTTTAAAAAAAAAAAGAAATTAATACTTTTATTCAGCAAGGATGCATTAAATTAATCAAAACTGACAACAAAGATATTTATAATATTACAAAAGATTTCTATTTCAAATGTCTATTCATCCGTATCGAAGTTTCCAAAAAATATTAAGAAGCACTACTGTTTTCAAGTATGTTAGAATGATCAGCATATTAGAATGATTTCTAAAGGATCATGTGACACTGAAAACTGGAGTAATGATGCTGAAAATTCAGCTTTGCCATCACAGGAATATATTAGATTTTAAAATATATTCAAATAGAAAACAGTTATTTTAAATTATAATAACATTTCACAAAATTTCAGTTTTACTGTATTTTTCATTAAATAAATGCAGCCGTGTTGAGCATAAGAGACTTAAAAAATATTTAAAATCTTACAGACCCCAAACTTTGGAAGAATAGTATAAATTAATAACTTTGAATATGTGTGATTGGTAAATGCTGTGTAAAAATATACCTAATGGATTAACATGTAAACAAACATCAAACTGGTTACTTTACTTTTACTTTTAGTCATTTAGCAGACGCTTTTATCCAAAGCGACTTACAAATAATAAAAAGTAACAAACTAAAAGTCAAAACTCTGTAAATATTATATATACACACACATTTAAGAAAACAAAGAAATTAAAAAAAATGACAAATGCATACATCATTTCAAAAACTAAACATTTAAATGAAAAAAAAGTAAAGCTCAAAACAATTTAAAATATTAAAACAACAAAAGGTATGAGTATAATAATGCTTCTAACATTACACTAAGCCAAACACCAAAAAACAACGACGTGAATGTACAGCCACACACATGTACATATACATACATATAAAAATAAATTCAATATATTTCATTTCCATGTATGAAGTACTAAAATAACTAAAATTAAATAAAACTAAAATTAAATACAACTAAAACTTAATAAACAACTAATACAGACATCAACACTGAGCCAAACACACGTTTTAAAACAACAACTTACTTACACATAGTAAGAAATTGTTATAAAAACTGAAACAGAAGTGAAACAAGTAGTAGGAAAGAGGAAAAATAAAAAGTGATATCCTTTGCCGGTGTCCCTGCCCGGTGGAGTCGCACGGTAGAGTCGATGGTCTTTACACTTCGGTCTTCACACGACCGCTGCCACGACCGCTGCCGCGGTAAACTAAGCTTTTTTATACCCATCTAACAAAACACTACTCCAATTCAGCTGCACACACTTTCCTGTTAATCGCAACAAATTGCTAAGCAAGCGCCCGACACTGACAAGGGACGCGATGCAGTTAAAAGAACTGGTTTATCAAAGTTGTGAGATGAAACACATTGGTTGTGCTGTACATTTGTGTTTATAGTATGCAGCCAATGAATGCGATCAAAAGATATGATTTCTATTTAATGTCTTTGTATTATTTTGTATTATATTTCTGGTCTTTCTCATCACATTCAACTGCAAACTCACAGTTAAAATATAAAAAATAAAAAAATAAAAAGTCATACTGATGCCCAAAGCAGTTGATGCACACAAGTAACAAAAATATAAATATAAGATAAAATTCATTTTAAAATATAAACAAAAATGTAATTATAAAATTATATATATGCACACACAAATCCACAATTACAAAAGTGTCCACATTTTATGGGGGCTTTTTATTTATAAATGCTTAAGCCAGTCTAATGCAGTTCTCTGAAATGCACGTGTCAGATGTTTTCTGATGCTGCATTAATGGATATTTAGTGTAATGTAACAGGTGTCTTGACTGTGCTTTGCTGATATAGTTGTAATGCTTTTGCATTGTACTAATGCTGTTCTAACACTGGGCTGTCTCTCTCTCTAGTCTGCAGAATCTGTGTTCTCTCATCTTGTGTCTCTCTCTCTGCTGTGCAGGGAGCCCTGTGTGAGTGCGATTACACTGAGCTTCTGTGTGTGTACGTGTGTGTCTGTGTGTGTGAGGATTTAAGTAAGAGAGAGTGTGTGTATTTGTCTGCTTTAACACAGTATCTCTTCCCTTGCAGTTTAAAGCGTTGTGTAAGTGTGTATGTGCTTTTGTGTGTGTATTTGCTGTGATCCGGCAGGATTTGGTGTGTATGTTTAAATGGTGTGTGTGTGTGTGTGTGTGTGTGCTTTAATCCTGTGCCTCTCCTGCTGCAGTATTGCAGTAAATGTATTTAAATGTTATGACTTTTTATATATGTAGATGTATGTACATGTGTGTGTGAGTAATCCTCTCTCTCTGTCTCTCTCTGTATGTGTGTAGTGTAGAGATTTTTTCAGAGTGGGCAGAGGAATCTATGAGGATCTGTGTCGCCGACTTCCTCTCTACCCGTCTGACTTCACTGATGGTGTGTCAAGCATAAACTTACAAATACAAATGTTTTTAACATAAAGGATCTAATTTTGCAGATGTTCTGGATTTTTTTTTTTAAAGAGGGTATATTTGGTCCTCCAGTGGTCTTACTAACATCCTTAACTATATTTAAAGGTGTGACAGTAGTTCAGATGTTTCATAAGAGCTTGCCCAATAACAAGCAGGACCAGGGACAAACAGAAATGACAAAAAATTCTGGGATTAATGTCACATTATATTCCTCACAAAGATATACTGTACAGTACAGCCAAGCAGTCTGAGGAAATAACCAGAAATGCTCTTCTAAACTCTCCTCTCTCTTTCTCTTATTGCATTAAAATGTCTGATTCATTTTGGTGAATCTGTTCATTTGGATATTAGCAGTTAAAAAAGGTTACATTTTATTTTAAAGTGTCCCTGTTACAGTGTAATTATACATTTAAGTACTGAGTAATATTAATTAACTACATGTACTTACTGTATGGTTAGGGTTAGGATTAGGGTTTGTCTTTGGGTTACTTGCATGTAATTATGTATAATTTATTGTTGTTATAATAGTAAGTACATGTAACGTGTAATAAGGACACCTTAAAATAATGTTACCAAAAAAAAAAAAACACTGATCAATTTGATTTTTCTGTTTTGCAGTGAAATATTCCAGTTATATATTCTAAATATACATTTATGACATTTCTAGTTACATTTGTAATTTCTGTACAGTAACATTCAAAAGTTAAGGGACAGTATTTTTTTAAGGAAATTCATACTTTTATTTTACAAGGACACATTATAGGAAAGTAATGACAGTGAAGATATTTACATTTTATTATATATATATATATATTTTTTTAAATGCTGTTCTTCACTTCATCAAAGAACCTTGAACAAAAAATCACTGTTTCCACAAAAATATTAAGTAGTACAACTGTTTTCAACATAGATAATAAATAGGAATGTTTCATGAGTTCCAGCAATCAGCATGATTTCGGAAGGATCATGTGACACTGAAGACTGGAGTAATGACTGCTTTGTATAACAGGAATAAATTACATTTTAAAACTAAAATAGAAAACAGTTATTTTAAATTGTAATCATGTTTCACAGTATTACTGTTTTTACATCAAATAAATCCAGTCTTGGTGAGCATAAGAGACTTCTTTCAAAAACATTGAAAATCATACCAACTCCAAATTTTTAAATGGCGTGTATATGCTTTATGCTTCACTCTGATTGAGTTTGTTTATTGATTTGTGCTATAAGTGAATATAGCTCTAATGATGTTTATTTTATATGTTAACAGCTATAAATACATAGAATGTGGATGAATTATATAACATTACATGCCATTAAACATATTCATCTCACAAGTTCACTTTGGCAGCTGTAATATTTATGCGTGTTTTCTATAAATGTGTGTGTTTCAGGATTAGTGGGTAATAACAAAGCCCTGGTCAAGTTCATGACGACGTCCATCTTCCTCTACATCGCTGTGCTGCTTCCCGCCATTGCTTTTGGCTCACTCAACGATGAGAGCACTCGGGGCGAGATCGGTGATCACTCACACACACACACACACACACACATACACTCTTTACACACCACGTTTCCACACACACACAGGCTGAGTTGTTTTCTGTCTTGATTAGACGTTCAGAAGACGATCATTGGGCAGAGTATAGGTGGAATCATCTACTCTTTGTGTGCTGGCTCTCCTCTCGTCATTCCACTGACCACAGCGCCCATTGCTATTTTCATCAGCGGTATGTACATACATGCCTCCATGTGCAACAATAGATGCACGTTCACATACACACATACCTTGGCTCTCGTTTGCGGTCTGGTCCTGAACCGTGCTTCGTTTTTGCGGTGTGTTTAGATGAGCACGCATTGTTTGTTGAATACTTTGACGTTGAGTGTTTAGAGAGCTCTGCTAACCACAGGATGAGGTGGAACAAGACTCTTAATCTCACAAACAGCAGGATGGGAGTCCGATATGGCCGCCATTTGTTTGGGGGAAGTTTGATGTTTGCCCTGGCTGAGAGGAGATTTCCTCCTAAAGCTCATTCCTGCGGCTGCAATCGCACACTGTTACCAGCGGGAGGGTTGCCCTGAAAAATGGTTTCGCTGTAGTAAAGTGAATTTCTGTTTGGGGAAAAATGCACAGATGAGGACAAAACCGCCACATCCATCTATAATAGTGATCTTTCCCAATCAAAGATCTTGTCTTGTGGTTTCTCATGGGAATAACAGCAGGAATTCTTTAAATGTTTGGGAGCAGTTCTTTAAACATCAAACGATTTTCTGTGCGTTATAATCCTGTGTCATTATGAGATTTGAGTTGATTGTGTTTTTGTTCACTTCTAATGATCTCGACGTTGTGTTGTTGCTTCTGTGTGTTTGTCTCTGTGTGGTTGCAGTGATTAGGGGGATCTGTGATGATTATGAGCTTGACTTTGCAGCATTTTATGCATGCATCGGCCTATGGAACAGCCTCTTCCTCATCATGGGAGGAGTCTTCAACCTTAGCCTGCTTGTTAAGCTTTTCAAGAGGTCAGACGCACACACACGCACACACCTACAAATACAGATAATTGTGCAGATGCCACTGCTTGAATACTGATATGTTTTTGTTGTTCTTGTTTTTGACCCACAGGTCAATAGAGGAGGTGATAGCTTTGTTCATTTCCATTGCTTTTGTAGCAGATGCAGTTAAGGGCACCGTCAAGAGTGAGTGATACATACACACATACTGTATATACATAGCCAAACCTTTTAAATAATCTGGATTTCTGTCTGAATGATTCTTAGATTACAGTCTGACCTTAACAAGAAATACTGGGGCTACTTGTTACGCTGGAAAATCAAGATTTTCATTGTTACTGCCCAGGAAAAACGATAAGCTGTTTAGTGATAATGGGAAGATGCTGTCACACTTCTCCAGTCATTTCTTACAGCCGACTGCAAGCTTGCATTCAGACCTGCCTTCATCAGATCCAGAATTGATGCATAGAACCATATTTATATTTTAAATGTAATTTATTTCTGTGATGGCAAAGCTGAATTTTCAGCAGTCTTCAGTCTTCAATGTCACACGATCCTTCAGAAATCATTCTAATATGCTAATTCGAAGAAATATTTTTCTTATTATTATCGCTGTTGAAAACAGTTATATCACTTAATATTTTTGTGGAAAGCATGATATATTTATTTCATGATTCTTTGTTGAATAGAAAGTTCAAAAGAAGAGCATTTATTTGAAATAAAAATCTTTTGTAATATTGTAAATGTCTTTACTGACAATATTGATCAATTTAGTGTGTACTCGATAAATAAAAGTATTAATTTCTGTCTAAACTTTCAAGCAGTAGCGTATGTGTACTGTATTTTAACTATATTATTGTGTAATGTATTAAAGCCAATGAATGGCTTTTCAGCAAAATTTAAAACAAAAGAGAAAAATATTGTAATTTAAGAACAACACAATGGTATAAAATAAAAATGTGAAAACACATTTCATCCTTTTAGTTCAAATCTACTTTCATGATATAGTCAGCCATTTTTTCAAAAATACCGGTAAATTCGTTCTGGCAATTTACTGGTATGAGAAGTTGTAACATTACCGGTAAATTACCAGTAATGTGCTCTGTGTGAACGCAGAACAAGATTACCAGTATGATCACGTACGTACGAGTTCAGAACGCTCTGACGTAAGACGTTTACTCTGGGCCAATCATAACATTCAGGCGCAGATGATGCATTTACTCCACTCTGATTACAGAAGTCAAAGAAATGTCTAAAATCGTCTAACACAATGTCTCTGGGTCAAAATTAGCTGTATGAATGTGATCGTTTGACACAAAAATGTAAACATCAACAAAACACAACGCACCCATTTAGAGATCATTTCTGGTTAACGATGTCACAGAATTTACCGGTATTTTGAATCTGATGTTTTAATGGTGCTTTAACGATAAAAAGATGAAAAGGCATTGCCTATGTGAATAGCGCATTTTTTATTTACCGGTAAAGTCGTTCCGGTAATTTTACAGCAGTTTACTGGCATTACTGTGTGAAAGGGGCTAATGTTTAAAATATTTAAAACCTGAAAAATGTTTTTATATGACAGCTTCCTCATGTGACTAGCCTTATGTGGAACCGCACAGTGCAGTGCTGTGTCTTTATTGAACAAATGTGTTAAACAATCAAGATAACCTCTACTATAATGACCTCTTGAAAAGAAGGTAATTGGACTTAGCTGTGGGTTTGACCTGCCATACTGAATGGAAAGCAGCATGTTACTTGTTCCTCAGCAAACAATTGTGCTCAAGAGCAATCTAGTCTGATCAAAAGGAACTTCAGGAAAGCTCATATGAAGAACTCATAAAACTCAGTGTTTGCAAAGGATTTCGAAAGATTTATGCCTACAGTCAGGCAGATTAGCACCATTGCTGTGCTTCCTAGAAGATGAAGCCAGTCTGATGTGTGCTGAAACAGCTTCAATAAATAGAAAACAAGCGTCACTTGCCTGTAAAATAAAAACAAGCGTTCCCTAAAAACTGCCGTGCTACAAATTCTGTACCAGTTTCAAAGAGAATCCGTTGGATCTCTAAAGGTGTAACTAATAAATAAATATATACTGTACAAATGATTAATTACTAAACAGTTTAATCAGTAATGCACCACAAAATTAAAGTAACATAATGTGATTACTTTTGAATTGCTTTTTAAATGACCACATATGCCAACAGACAAATAAAGAAAAATAACTTTTACTAAAATATGTTCTGTTAAAAACTTACCAGGAGATCTTATCAGGAGAACGGTAATAATGGAAAAAAAATAATGATAATTAAAACTTAAATGATTAAAAGTGTTAATATAAAATTAATAATTAAAAAAAATATTGCTTTTTTCAGTAGTGGCCAACATAATGCATTTTGAGAGTGGTGTCATTTGCACTTGTGATAGTTGGTTATGTGGCAACAGCTTGAAAAACCCCCTGCGAAGATGCTATTCATTATAATTTTTTTATTATACTGAATATAAATGAAAAGAACACAAAACTCTCCATACCACTGCCAAAACATCATTGCGGCTGTGAAGGATTGTGGGGCTAGTGTAATGATATGGGGCTGTTTTGCTGCCTCAGGGTCTGGACGGCTTGGAGTCACTGAGGGACCAACGAATTCCTAGTTATATCAGGAGCAGAATGTCAGAGCGTCTGTTTGTGATCTGAAACTCAAAAGAAGTTGGGTCATTCAACATGACAATGATCCAAAACACAGGAGTAAACCAACAACAGAACGCTTCAAACAGAAGAAATTCAGCACTTCACAATGGCCAAATTAGAGTCCTGACCCCACTTCCTTTGAAATGCTCTGCTGTGATGTGAAGCAGGCCGTTCAAGAAAGACATCCCAAAAATGTGCATGAACCGAAACAATGCGCATGTGTTATCAGCAGAAAGCAATGGTTGATGTTATTGGCAGTAAACAAGATTCCACAAAAATTGCGTCAATAATCGTGATTGTTTAAACCAATTATTCAATAAAGATGTGGCGCAGGAAAAATGTTACGCTTTGGAAGCCATTCATGCTGACGACTTCAAAACGTTTACACACAACAAACGTTAAAGATGATTTTAGACTGTACTTTTTAAGCAGCCTTACCAGTGCAATTGCTCTTTTTTACCTTAAAAAGATCAAATAAAATCATATTAATGTTCAAATAATATTAATAAATATTATTACAACAAATAAATAATAGTTTACATTTTTAATTATTAAAATGATGAATAAATAAGATGTAATTATTTGTATTTTTAGTAGTTGTCATCACAATGAATTTTGCCAGTTATATTAATTGTTGCATTGTCAGAGAGGTGGGTTTTTTTTTTTTTCATTCAGCAATCACAATAAGTGTTGGTTGATGCTATTGGCAGGAAATAAGATTCTGTAAAATTCCATCAATAATCATGATTGTTTAAAGTAATTCTTCAATAAAGATGGCACAAAAAAAGTCTGACACTTTCAATACTTATACACAATACATAATTATATATACTGTATTTTTTAAAGCAGTCCTGCCAGTACAATGGCACCTTTTTATTTTGGAAAGAGAAAATAAAATAATAATAACAAATAATTAATTATTATTTAATGTTTTTTAAAATTTCTGAAATTATTTTTAGTAGCGTGAAAGTAATTTCAGTAGTTGTCCATGCAATGTGATGGCAACTGTATCAATAATTTTACTTGAGACATTGTGTTTTTCCAACAATAATCATTTAAACCAATTATTTTAATAAAGACCTGGCACAGAGAAAACATAATTTTTTTAATATTATTTATATTTGATTATTTTTATATTCATTATTTATATATTTTTCTCTTTTTATCCTTATTAATGTTTTTTGCAATTGGTATTTTTAAGTCATTCAGCATTAATGCTTTTTTTTGATCATGATAAAAATATTTAAAACAAGGTGAAAAAAGTGAGCTCATTTATGGTATAATTTAAGCAGAGAAAAATCAGAACACTCATAATGATAAAACTGCTTTATGTAATTTTTTTTTTTATGCTTAAGTTGTTCATACTGATGATTGAAAAACATTTACACAGTGCATATAGTAAACGCTGATTTTGTACATACTGTATACTGTACATTCATTTTGACCTTTTCCTACAGTATATAAATAGTGATACCCAATGTTAATATATCTTTTACAGTATTTCATGAGTACTACCATGCTCCCACTTTGGCCAATGGGAGTGCAGCGGAACTGAATCGCATCAGTGGAAGTTTACATTTAGGGGAACTGAACCTGACAGAGACAGGGCCCGTGTCGCTCCCAGAATCCTTCATTCTGTGCACACGGGCACGGCCTCTTCTCTGTCTGCTCCTCATGCTGGGCACACTGTGGGTGGGATACACACTGTACCAGTTCAGGAGGAGGTGAGGAGCTCTCCCTGTCTCACACACACACACTCTGATGGGGATTTTAAAGAGTGATAGAAGACTGTTTTGACACCCCCATCTTTCATTTTTCCTGGCAGTCCGTTTCTGCATGTGAAGATGAGAGAGATTCTGTCCGACTGTGCTCTGCCTATCTCAGTGCTTGTCTTCTCTTATGTGGGATCATACGTCTTCAACGACATTGCCTGTGAGTCACTATATGTGTTCATGTTGCACACACAGAGACACTAACATCTGCTCTTCAATACAGTTTTCCATTTATATCTAAAACATTTGACAAGTGCAATATGTGTGTTACGGGGCGAACAAGACGTGAGACGTGTGGATCCATGTGCAAGCTTTATTTGAACAGACGTGGTCAATAAACACAGGCAAGGTCGGTACACAGCAAACAGACATAGACGAGGCAAGACAAAGAGTAATCCTAGGGCAAGCGTGGGTCGACGATCGGCGAACAATATCCAACAGGGCAAGGCAGAGAGATAATCCAGGTACACGAGCAATAATCCAAGAGAGGTGCAAACAGAGTCCGAATGGCAAGGCAAAGGGTAAATCCAGGAAACACAGGCAAGAATCAAAACACTAGAAAACACACAAGGCAAGGCAAGACTATAATAACAGAGTGGGCTCCGTAAAGTAGCTATCGCTTGGAGAGTGATATACGCTATACAATACTCGGCGATGACAGAGAGGAAGTCCATGGCTTAAGTAAGGCGTGTAATCAGTGCAATCAGCTGTGTGATCAGTGCAATCAGCTGTGTGTGTCGTCAGTGCAATGAATGATGGGAATTGTAGTTTGAGGTGACGTGCAACAGTTTGTGTAGTGCAAGAGTCAATGTGGTGAGTGAGTGACCTCTGGTGGTGAGTGAACGGAAGTGCATGGACAGGATTCGTGACAGAGCCCCCCCCCCAAGGAGCGGCTTCCAGACGCTCCTAACTTAAAATCCTGGAGGGTGGTGGAGCGGAGGCGGAACAGGGGGAGGGACGGAGGGCCAGGTCCACGTGGAAGTGGAGTGGTCAGGAACCGAGGTAGAGCCGGCAGAACAGGGCACCAAGGTGGAGCAGGGAACCAGGGCAGAACCAGCAGAGCAGGAAGCCAGGGCGGAGCCGACGGAACAGGAGTCCACCAGGACGGAGCAGACGGAACTGGAGCCCACCAGGGCAGAGCGGAAGATCTCCACGGCAGAGCTGGAGCCCACCAGGGCGGAGCAGACGGAACAGGAGCCCACCAGGGCGGAGCAGACGGAACTGGAGCCCACCAGGGCGGAGCAGACGGAACTGGAGCCCCTGGTAGAGACTGGGATCTAGGGAAAACTGAGACACAAGAGACAGAGAAAGCATGTACAGACTCAAGAACCGAGGCAGGGAACATAGGAAGTCCATCAATCTTTTCCCTGGCGGCAACTGAGATGGCAGACAGTCCATAAGTAAAGTCCATGATCAAAACTGGACAGGTAGAAAATTCAAAATTGAAATCATTGACTGGAACTGAACAGGAAGACAGTTCGAAATCTGACTCATTGACAGTGACTGGACAGGAAGACAGCTTAAGACCTGACTCACTAATTGAAACTGGACAGACACATGGTTCAACATCAGAATCATTGAGGGAAACTGGACTGGTAGATTTTACAGTGAGAAAAGCAGTGGCAAATAATTCACAGTCAGGCTCATTCATAGAAACAGGACAGACAGATAACTCAGAATCAGGAGCATTAGTGACAACTGAACAGGTAAACTTAGATTCATTGGTTGAAACCGGACAGACAGATAGCTCAGGACTAAACACATTGACTGGAAGGGGACAGACAGACTGTTCACTAATGTTGTCTTTGGCAATGACAGGGTTAACGGGACAGATATGGGGTGCATTTACAGTTTCTGAGTTCATGGCAGACAGTTCAGGTGTAGATTCCTTGACAGAGACAGGCAAGACAGACAGTTCGAAATCAGACACATTAGTAGAGACGAGACGGACAGGCAGTTCACAATCAGTTACCTTGGCTAGTTCAGAACAGAGTGATAGTTCAGAGATGGCCTCCTCGGCCGGTTCGGAGCAGGGCAAAGGTTCAAAAGCGGCCTCTGTGGCCGTGACTGGGCAGGACGAGGATTCATAGACGGCCTCCATAGCCGTGACAGGGCAGGACGAGGATTCATAGACGGCCTCCATAGCCGTGACAGGGCAGGACGAGGATTCATAGACGGCCTCCATAGCCGTGACAGGACAGGACGAGGATCGATAGGTGGATACCACTGACACCTCTGGAGGTTCTGCAGCATGTGCCCCCACCTCTGAAGAAGCTGCAGCGAGTGCCATCGCTTCGGAGAGCACAGCAGTGAGTGTCACTACCCCATGAGGTTCTGCAGCATCAGCCGCCACTTCTGGAGACATCACAGTGGACGTCGCCACATCGGGCAGTTCTGTGGTGGTGTACGCAGCCCAAACGCAACACAAAGCGATCCCCATCATGGGAAGCGCTTCGGACAGGGGAATTAGTGCAGGAACAGGAGGGGTTGAGAGCGCTGGTTTAGGGATACCAGCTGCACGGGCTGACTCCAGTGGTAGGTCCTCCACGCTGGATGCCAGTCTGGGAGCTTGAAGAACTGACCTCGACGATCTAGGTGCAATAGACAGAGAGTGACAGGACTCAGGATGAACAGCTGTGACATGGCGAGACTCAGGACGATCAGCGAAGACGTGGCGAGACTCTGGCAGATCAGCTGAGACGTGGCGAGACTCTGGCAGATCAGCTGAGACATGGCGAGACTCTGGCAGATCAGCTGAGACGTGGCGAGACTCTGGCAGATCAGCTGAGACGTGGTGTGACTCTGGCAGATCAGCTGAGACGTGGCGAGACTCTGGACGATCTACGATGACTTGGCTTGATTCATGAAGATCAACTGTGACTTGGCTTGACTCACGACAAGCAACTGTGACTTGACTTAATTCAGAATTGGCAGCTGTGACAGAACGGGATGCTGTTGTGTCCGCCATTTTGCGATCAAGCTCCGCTGTCGCCGCCATTTTGTGAGCGTGCTCTGGTGCGGCCGCCATTACACGAGTGAGTGCGGTGTCGCGTTCCTCCGCGACACCCACAGTGAACGCTGAACCAACAGTCAATAAAGCATAGTCCATAAACTGACTGAGAGATGAACGGGGACCCTCACGGATTAAACGTGATTTGAGCGGCTGATTAATGCCCTCACAAAAGAAGTCTATGAGCACACAGTCCGGCAGATCAGAAAAATAGGCGAGATCTAAATACTCTTGTATATAATCCTCGAGCGATCGCAAGCCCTGCTCGAGGGTTAATAACAGTCGTGCAGTGTCCATACCTGGCCAATATCCACATGAAAAGCCGCTGGATCCTTGTGTGGCCGAGTATTCTGTTACGGGGCGAACAAGACGTGAGACGTGCGGATCCATGTACAAGCTTTATTTGAACAGACGTGGTCAATAAACACAGGCAAGGTCGGTACACAGCAAACAGACATAGACGAGGCAAGACAAAGAGTAATCCTAGGGCAAGCGTGGGTCGACGATCGGCGAACAATATCCAACAGGGCAAGGCAGAGAGATAATCCAGGTACACGAGCAATAATCCAAGAGAGGTGCAAACAGAGTCCGAATGGCAAGGCAAAGGGTAAATCCAGGAAACACGGGCAAGAATCAAACACTAGAAAACACGCAAGGCAAGGCAAGGCTATAATAACTGAGTGGGCTCCGTAAAGTAGCTATCGCTTGGAGAGTGATATACGCTATACAATACTCGGCAGTGAGGGAGAGAAAGTCCATGGCTTAAGTAAGGCGTGCAAATGGGAATCAGCTGTGTGTGATCAGTGCAATCAGCTGTGTGTGTCGTCAGTGCAATGGATGATGGGAATTGTAGTTTGAGATGACGTGCAACAGTTTGTGTAGTGCAAGAGTCAATGTGGTGAGCAAGTGACCTCTGGTGGTGAGTTAACGGAAGTTCATGGACCGGATTCGTGACAATGTGTCACCCAGACACATTTAGTTTTTTTTATCTTCTTAAATTTTCCAGAATACTATATTGAACCTTTTCTGGCATTAGTTATTATTTTTACTTATTTATTTTATTTTATTTTTTTGTTTTCTTAATATTATTAACTAGATCTATTGTATATCCATTATATCATATTATTTAAATTCTCATTTCACATTGTTTTGTGTTTTTGGTTTTATTATTTTTTTGACACAAAATATGTTTCTTTATATTATTTTAATATTTATTATATAACAGTATTTATATTATTTCTCATTGAACTAATATTTATGATTAGTGTTTTGTTAGTAGTGTTATTTTTTTTGTTTGACACAAAACATTTTTATTTATATTAGATTATTTTTATATTCATTATATTATTTATGTTATCTTTTTTATCATTATTATTAATGTTTTTTTTTTGCTGTTGTTATTTTTTATTTAACATGAAACTTATTTAACATTCCTTGTCATTTACATTAGGTTATTTTTATATTCATTATATTATTTATATTATTTCTCTTTTTATCATTATTTCTTATTAATGTTTTTTTCTGCTGTTGTTATTTTTTATTTGACATGAAACATCATTCTTTATCATTTACATTAGGTTTTTATATTCATTATATTATTTATTATTTCTCTTTGTATCATTATTATTAATGTTTTTTGCTGTTGTTATTTTTTATTTGACATGAAACTTCATTCTTTGTCATTTACATTAAGTTATTTTTATATTCATTATATCATTTATGATATTTCTCTTTTTTATCATTATTACTTATTAATGTTTTTTTTTGCTATTGTTATTTTTTATTTTAATTTTTGTATCCTATATATTATTTCACTTCATATTAGTCATTCAGTATTAATGTTTTTTGTTTTGATCATGATAATACTATTTAAAACAAAGTGAAAATGTGAGCTCATTTATGGTATAATGTAAGCAGAGAAAAATTTGAAACACTCATAATGATAAAACTGCTTTTTTTATGCTAATTTTGTAATCATATTGGGGGATTATCTTCAACATGTCAAAATGCAGCATTAAAGCAGCAATTGTAAAATGAAATGCAAATAGCAGAGAAGATTCCGTACTGAGAATCAGTTAAATTTTGGCTCAGTTTGTGTCCAGGAAGGCTTGCCAAAATGTACGCCCCTACCAACACTTAGACAGTCACACACACACACACACACACACACTGCCTGTACTCTCCCTCTCTTACTGCCAGCACACTACAGCAAAGCCACTCACTCCGACTATCACTACATTATTCCTCCAACTCCTCTGTCATCAGTTCGGTGTGGGAGTTTAACTTGGTTATCAGAGTGAGATTTTACTTCTTACCTCAGGCTCTTTAAACGTTCACTCAGTGCTCCAAGACTGCAGTCAAGAGGCTCATACTAGAAATTAGATCAAATCATAACCTCTCAAAAAGGCCTGCTTTTTCAGGAAATGGCCAAACAGTCCAAATCTTTGCAGTAGTGTTATGTGCCATATACAGTATAGTCCCCAAATTTATTTGTATTTTATTTTATATCCTGCCCAATGTTTTCTTCCAAATAATGTATAAATTCAGGGCCACTTAACACTAAATAATAAACATTGGGTAGCAGTTTTGTAAGTAACTTATAAACATACATCACATACATTCCTATGAACATATTAATGTGTAACTTTCATTTCGTTTTTCTGTAGATGTAAGAGACTCTTTATAATTGCGCTGCTGATACGTTTTCTATAAAAATATCATAAGGATTTCAATGAAATGTGGTCATTTTTAGACAACAAACAACAAATGTGCTTCCTGGCTTGCCTACAGTTAAGACAAATTGTACAAAGGTTGTGCCCTTTTTTGCTGTTGTTTATTCTGTGGCAATTTTTCCCCAATAGAAATCCCTTTTCAGTATTATAAAGTGACATGATGGAGATTTCAAGAAATAATCCATGAGGAAAATCATTGATGACTGTTTTCATTAACGATTGCTGTAGATTTAATGACACTGTGCTGGAGGGTCTGGTTTGTGTCAGAGGGTCTGTAATAAGGGTTTGTGAGCTGAGGTTCACTCTGTTATTTGTTCTCTTCCAGTGCCGGTGTTTAACTTCCATGAAGGTCCGGTGTTTCAAATAGCCCCGCTGGATAAGCTGAGCGGAGCGAGTGTTCTGAGCGCAATGGGTCTGGGCTTCCTCCTGTTCCTCCTCATCTTCATCGACCAGAACATTGTAGTTTCTCTCACAAATGCACCTGAAAACAGGTTCATGTCTTTTGAAACTAGTTTCAGCTAGACTTGTGTTTTGAAAACATACAAGTGGTTTCATTACAGAAAACTGCAGATTATTAAAATGAACTTAGCCTAAACATTAACCTAACCAGGCACAATGTGATAAGTGACAAGTGGCCTGTTTCATGTTGAGGACTGCAAGCATACTATAGCATACTACACTTTATTTCCAAAGAGCAACAAATGAGCAACACAATATAGTTCATCTCTATGCAAATTATTATTACCATAATGAAGGCTAAGCAAGTTAGCAAAGGAAAACTTAAAACGGAAGGAAAGTGTTTCATTTGACCCCCTAATGTGATATTTCATTTAAAATAATATTAATGAATATGTTTTCATGATTAAAACTGTAAGCTATTTTTATTTTTTTTTTTTGGAATTTCTAATAAGGCACTGAACAGAGTACACATAAATAATTGTCTCAGCTAGAGGAATCACTTTGGGGTCCAAGATGCACACACTACTGTACTGTTTTTACTAGTGCTGTCAATCGATTAAAAAAACTAATTAATCGCATATTTTTTTCTGAAATTAATCGTGATTAATCTCACCTAACATTAAAGCCCGGTTTCACAGACAGGGCTTAGACTAAGCCAGGTTTAGGCCATAGTTCAATTAGGACATTTAAGTCATTTTTATAAACGTGCCTTAGGAAAAACATTACTGGTGTGCATCTTGAGACAAAACAAAGGCACTGATATATTTTAAGATCAGTCAGTGCAAGTTTCTTTCAGTTGAAACAGCTCAGATTTACATTTTAGTCTAGGACTAGGCTTAAGCCTTGTCTGTGAAACCGGGGGTAAAGTTTTTAATTATATTTTTAGATTTCAATAATTTCACATGCAATCTTCAAATTAATGTACAAACAACATAAAGACAGTATTTTTTTTTATATTTGTTTAGTGGCATCTTTTTTATGACTGAAGGCGAGTATCACTGATATCAATACTGATGTCTCTTTGAAATTGACCATTGACTATAGCCATTCAGCTTTACAGTATGAGAGCTATCAATTTGAACATTTATTAGACATTTAACATTTAATATTTATTAAAAAATAACAACTTTTGATTTAACTTAAAATGATCTTCACATAAACCCATTATAATAAATGTCATATTACTTGTGCCCTTCAGCAAGTAGGAAATATACAGAAATTGAATAAAGTTATCAAACACTAAATTCTAAATTAAATATAGATGAATCCTTAAAGCTACAAAAGTTATTGATTTCCTCTTTTTTCTTTTGTTCTTTGATTAACAGACATCACAGCAGCTGGGTTATTAGGTTTTTTGGCTGCTATTACTTTAAGAGCTGCCGCTGCTGAATGTGACACGGATCTGACACGCATTGTGTTTTCTCACAACCTTTTATATATGATTGCGCTTTAATATGAAATTATATACTGCGCGCCAGCGCAATTGTGAGTGCAATTGAAAAGCACGTGCTGCGAGAACAGTATAACAGCAGACTGATATATGGCCTGACAAGATCTCATCTGACCGCGGTTCAATGTCGGTCTACTGAAGCTCCTCGTCACCTGTACCGTTTTCGCTGAGGCGAAGTGGAGTGCACGTCTGAAAAGTCTCCTGTTTGATGTGAAGACATTCTGCGCGTTTAAATAAATGCAATTTTTGTCAAGAAAAAAGAGACACTGGCTGCAGTTGTGAGTGGGGTGGCCAACCCTAGCTCCGCCCCGCGTTAAATATTTTTAACGCATTAAACTGAAAAACTTAATTGCCTGCGTTAACACACTAATTTTGACAGCACTAGTTTTTACACAAATATTGTGAAATATTTCAATTATAAATAACAGTTTTCTTTTTAAATACATTTTAAAATGTAATTTATTCACTTCAGTCTTCAGTGTCACATGAAATGTAAAAATCATTCTCATCTGCTGATTTGGTGCTCACACAAGAAAAAGAAAAAAGAAATCAGCATTTTAAAAGAACAGCATTTATTAGAAGTCTAAATCTTTTTTGATATTATAAATATCTTTACTGCCACTTTTGATCAGTTGTATCCTTGCCGAATAGCAAGTATTCATTTAAAACAAAACAAAAAAAAGTACTGACCCCAAACTTTTGAACAGTAGGTTATTGCAGTACCTTTTATCTCATTGGTCCTGCTCTACCTAGCTGCATATTAAACATAAGATATGTTATGATTGACTTTCAGCATTGACATAAAAATGATGCATCTGTGGAAACACTGGGTCAGATAGTGCATTGGTCTTAGTAGGGCACTAGTTGAACACTGTTGAGTCGTGACTGTGTGTGTGTGCCACAGGTTACTGAAGGGCACGGCGTATCACTGGGACCTGACTCTGTCAGGCTTGATTAATATTTTGATGTCTGTGCTGGGGTTGCCGTGGATGCATGCTGCGTTCCCGCACTCCACTCTGCACGTCAGACAGCTAGCCATCGTGGAGGAAAGGGTGGAAGGAGGACACCTCTACGAGACGTGAGCACACACCACAAACAATTACACTCGCAATCAATCTGTGACGCACAAACGTCATTATAGTAGCTATTGGCACACTGTGCTTGGTTTTAAATGACTCCTCTGTGTGTGTACGTGTGCGTGTGTGTAGTATAGTGAGTGTGAAGGAGACGCGGGTGACCTCGCTCGTGGCTAACATCCTGATAGGTGTGAGCTTGTTTCTGCTGCCGGTGCCCCTGCAGTGGATTCCTAAGCCTGTGCTCTATGGGCTCTTCCTCTACATCGCTCTCACATCCATTGATGGCAATCAAATGTGCGACCGCATGGCTCTGCTACTCAAAGAACAAGTGAGTGTGTGTGCGCGAGTGTCTTTGATGAAAACAAAAGCAAATAAAAGTCATAGGTGTTGTACAAATAAGAACAGAGAAAGAAAGAGAGAGAGCGGTGCACCCCACTGTGCAAATAAAGCAACAGAGCGCCCTCTATCTGTCATAGATGGAACTGTCTTAGTATTCAGTGATGCATTTTGTGGCTGGATGCTTTGTGCATTTTTACTGATCGGATAGCCAGGTGTATATGTCCTCCAAGATGCATTTGTGAGGTGGTTTGAGATGCATACATCCGTGTAAATACTACGGTTTGGCAAAATGTTTCATAATCGACTAGTCTTCAAAACAAAAGATCCAATACAAATTGGCAGAAAAATAAGTAAGCACATCCCGAAAGCAGAAGGATATTTGCGTAGACTTAAATTGTTTGCTATTTTTTTTAA
This sequence comes from Tor tambroides, assembly GCA_021397915.2. NCBI lineage: Eukaryota > Metazoa > Chordata > Actinopteri > Cypriniformes > Cyprinidae > Tor > Tor tambroides. Next base: position 132,682 of record JAFVLL020018998.1, read on the forward strand.
CGTCTAACATATTGCATCTATTTTCTTAACTATTAAATGAATATACATTTAAGCATAACACTATAATATAATATAATAATATAATATAATATAATATAATAAGTTTGCTTGTTAACTTCACTAACCAATTAGTTGGTTGTTGGACAATTAGTCGACCATCTTGGCACATTGCTAGTAAATTGTTGCTTTTATGTTCACCAAGGCTGCGTTTATTTAATCAAAAATACAGTAAAAACAGTAATATCCTGAAATATTATTGCATTTTAATAACAGTTTTGTACTTTAATATATATTAAAATGTAATTTATTCCTGTAATGCAAAGCTACATTTTCAGCATAATTACTCCAGTCTTCAGTGTCACATGATCCTTCAAAAATCATTCTAATATGCTGATTTCATGCTTAAGAAATTTATTACAAATTATCAAGGTTGAAAACAGTTGTGCTAATTAATATTTTTGTATAACATACGTACATTTTTTCCTGGGATTATTTGATGTAAAGCATTTTTTTTAGCAAATCTTTTGTAAAATTGTTTTTCTTTTGCCAAATCTTTTTGGCCTTGCTCAGTAAAAGTATTCATTTCTTAGATTTTTTTTTTTTTACTGACCCCAAACTTTTGAACAGTAGTGTATTTTGTTTTAACTTGTTTTTTAAGCATAACTTACATACTACATATTATTAATATATATATATAAAGAGTAGAAAAATCTGCCCAGCTTAATCATGGATATGATCTCCATTAATTTTCATATAGCCTGGCAATAGATCTGATTTCTATCCGTATTGTGGAGACTCGTGTATGTGGCCAGGTGAAAGTGAAATGTCCATACTGTAACCAATCTTAGTCCCATCAGTAAAGATGCTCAGGGTTATACAGTTTTATTTATCTGCATTATGACAGCTGTACCCGATCCTACCTTTCTCTTATCTCTATCTTTCTTTTCTTTATCTCTCTTTCACTCTTTCTCAGACGTCCTACCCTCCCACTCACTACATCCGCAAGGTGCCGCAGAGGAAGATCCATTACTTCACTTTCCTTCAGATGGTGCAGCTGCTTTTTCTGTGTGCGTTTGGGATGTACCCTCTCCCATATATGAAGATGATCTTTCCTCTGCTAATGTTTATCCTCATACCCATCAGGTGAGAACTGAAATGCCTTCAGATTGTGTTTTGCTGTGCACGTGCATGTGTAATAAATGATGTTTGCTAAAGGTCACACTACAGAACGATGAATGATGCTTTACGTTGTGTGGCTTGTTTGTGATTAAGGAAAGAAAAACTCTTTTGAAGTTTTCAGAAATGACTCTTTGTAGTCATGCGGTTTTCATATATTTTGAAAAACTGTTGAAAATGTCATGTGGTATGACATCAAGTAAAAAATAACAATGTATGCACATTTTGATAATTATTTTTTAGACTAAATGATAAAATATTACGTTAACAGAACAAAAGGAACCAGTACTTTATTTTCAAGGTCAAAAGTATTTTTTTAATATAAATTTATGAATTATTACTGTATTTTTGGGTAGTCGCAGAACATGATATTTTACAACCTAAACTAACCTGGTCTTGACATAAAAAGGTCAAATCATCTGACATTTTATGAGACTTGCTGACCTTGAAGACAGTCATGTCCTGTTTTATGTCATTTATGTCTTTTTTTTCCTCTCTGCATGTTTGTTGCACCACATGATTTGGTAGCAAAAATCTTTCAAATATTAGTTCAGATTGAAGCACTTTTGTTAATATTTTTAATAATAAAAAAGGTTTAAAAAAAAAAGTATAAATAATTATTAATGTATTAACAAGGTTTTCTTTTTTATTAATAAATAATTATAATAATTTAATAAAAAATCAAATATATGTCTTTTTAAATGATCTGTTTGTATGTAATTAATTAGTAATGTCTTTGTCCCAGGAACTGTCTACTGCCCAGGATCATTGAGGCTAAATACCTGGACATTATGGATGCACAGCGCATGTAAACGCATGCACACTGAGCCACTGAGCAAAGGACTCTGGGAATTGTATTTCTGAAATGCAAAACTCTGGGAGGAAAAAAAAACTGATTCTAGTGTTTAACAGCAGACATTCTGGTGAAGCACTGAACGAGTAAGAGAGGGATTAGAAAAGAAGGATATTTGAAGACAGAACAAGAGAGGGGGAAGACGAGATGCATGTTCAAAACAGAGTAGAAAGACAGACCGCTGTCTGACTGTTTGACTATTGACCTTGGTCAGTCACTGCTTCTCTCATGATCTGAATAGTACACCAAAGCCCCCCGCCCCCCTCTCTCTCTAGTCTATTCTGATGTATCCATGCATCACAAACACTTGATTTATGAGACGTAGGAAACCATCACACGTATTCTCGACAACTGTGCCATGACTAAATTACACAAGTGTTTACTCCATCTCCGACCACAGTGTTCTCGACACAATACAGCTGTTGAACAAGAGACTGAACTGAATCTGTAGCAATACCTCTTAATGCTGAACACACACACACACACCCAATGCAAAACCTCTCATACATCAAGTAAAAAAGCCGTCGATGGCAGATTTTCCAGTGCATTTTGGTACATATCAGTGCAAATAAGTAATAACGAAGTGAGCATGGACCAAAAGAATACACTCACCTTAGGAAACTGTGTCTCATAGCAATACAGCGGATTATTAGAGGCTATCAATATTTTAGAGTTTTCTAAAGAGAGTTTTCTTTCGAGGTAATAGACTTCTAGTTTGGATACCCACTGATGTGTAGAGAATGTATCCTAAGCGCTGGGGTTTCAGGGAAACGGAGAAAAACAAGCAGCATTTCTGCGGACCTTACTCACTGCTGAATGGACTTTGCACACCACAAGACACCACATCTGTACCTTCCCCAGTCACACACACACAGAGGCATGATTATAAACAATGCCCAAAAGAAAGGCACTTAAACGCACACTTTCATGTCTGTCCATCTCGCAGTATATTTAAAACAGAGAAGGCATGCCTTTTATAAGACATCGAAACTTTTGATTTGTATTACTATTATGTAATTTGTTGTGTTATTATTAAAAGCAACTAGAAATAATGGTCAAATGAAGGTATAGTACCATTATAATCCCTGCTTTATAATCGTTTATGGTTGTTGGCGATCTTTCCGAAGAAAAGAAGTCGGAAGACGCAGATATCTCTGATGATTTTGACCCATCGAACCATGTTACATTCCTAGAGAGAGTGCACAAATTGAGAAAGACGTAGTTTGACTTAACTGTGGGCAAGAAAGCGAGCACCTGTGCACTTAATCGTAGGCAATATGAGATTAGAGAAAGCTGAGACTGATTTTTGTCATGGAGAGCTTTAAGCTTCAGAAAGGGAGAGAGAGAGATTAGATGTACTGTTGAAAACGTTGGTTTTCCCTTGAACATCTCGCACCACTCGCGTAATCAGCATTCCCGTTTCTCTCTCTATCTTCCCTGTAACGGTATCATGGTTATTCTCCTTGAGTCCAGACCTCTGGTGTAAAAACAACCTCCCTTCAGTAATCCTGTTTGTCATTGGACATCTCTCAGTATTTACTGTAATATTGAAGTATTCAGCTTTAATTTGTGATCGCTCACACCTGGGTGGGATATGTTGACCAGTTCTGTTCTGTGCTGTTTAAATATTGTTTTGGATTTTTTGTTTATTTTCTAATCATGAATGTATACTGTGTGGATTTTTATATAGAACATAAAAAAAGATCCATTGTCGAATTGATTTTGTCAAACAGATAAGCTAAATTTGTAAACTGCAATATGTAAAAACTATGGTAAATAAGAGACATGTTTATTGGAAGGATTGTGTGGGTTTAATAGGGGTATGCTATACACTGAAATCTAGATCATTTCAAGCTGATTGCCAAATAAAGAGATATATTGATACCCATCTGTTTCAGCTCTCCTCTGTTTTCTATTTATGTTGGCTACAGTTGAGTTTCATTGCTAATTACCACAGTTTTTTCTTTGTTTCCTGGTCTAATGTGTTTATTAGTATGCTTTTACTACAAATGCCACAAATGAAAAATAATGTTGGCATTAACTGCCCTCTACTGGTCATGTTAAGTACAGTTAATAACAGCATTACAGGATGGGAACGACTCATTTCCGCGAATCGGTTCATTTGAACAATTCATCTCAAAAACGGTTCAGCGGTTCTTTACCCCATACGTCATTGGTCCCTGAGATCCTTGAGTGGCTGTAGTAATAATAATAATAGTTACAACTAAACCATAATGCACAAAAGCAATCACCAGTGTTTATTGTGTTTTATTTTCATTTGATTATAGCAGGCTTGATTCGGCTCGTTCAAGGGTAAGTCATTCTGATATAAATATTTTAAATATATTTTAAATATGTTATCTCTCGGCTGGATGTTGGATGTTGTTAATAAAATGCTATTTATTAAAACCAAATTTCGTATGTGTGTTTAAAATAAATAGTGCTGTCAAACGATTAATCATATCGAAAATAAAAGTTTTTGTTTATATATGTGCGTGTACTGTGTATATTTATTATGAATATAAATACACACACATGCATATATACATATATATAGATTTATGAAAATATGTTTTGTTTCTATATTAAATATGTGTAAACAATACAAATTATATGGATATAAATATATATACATGTAAATATTTTCGAAATATATACATGCATGTGTGTGTATTTGTATATACATAATATATATACACAGTACAAACACGTATATTATGTAAACAAAAACTTTTATTTTGGATGCGATTAATCGTTTGACAGCACTAAACAATAAGCCCAGTTTCAAAACATTCGTATCCTCTCCTCACTGCTTTAGAAAGTTTCATTTTACCATCACTAGTCGAAACATATTTCTACATATATTTTTGCTATTCAGTTAAGGTTAACTTCTCGCCCATCATCAGCCAGTCCTGAGTCCTCGGTTTACTCCAAATATCATCGGTTCTCAATACGAATAGGACACGTCCGAACGAGACGATTCAAGATTCAGTCGATGATTTGTTGACTGATTTTTTTTTTTTTTTTCTCTCTCTCTCTCTCTCTCTCTCTCTCTCTCTCTCTCTCTAATAAAAAGATCAGACTGGGTATTTTCAACCGACTGTATGAAAAGATCCGACTCAAACGGTTTGTGAAACTGATTTACTGAAAAGATCCGACTCAGCGGAATCGAAATGCCTACTGTACTCTGCCATTGGGTCCAACAACACAAGCCGAAAACACCTGACTCGTAGCCTACTTATCTGACAGCTGTTGTTTTGAGTGTCCTTTAATATCTCGCTTACTGTCCGTTCAGTTTAGCTTCTCTAATATCACTCTGCTCGTCCACGTATGCTAGTGTGGCAAGCATTTCGTTGTGTTGATCGTGGAGGCGCTGTGTGATGAGGCCGCGGAGGTGGGTTGAGTTTGCGGTGATCAGCAGCAGATCTCTCCTCCTCTGTCTGCCAGGGAAACACGTGTGTAGCAGCAGCAGGCGGCACCACGGCACTCTCATGGCTGAAGAAGCCAAAAAACTGGCAGCTTATGCTGCTGTGGACAACCACATACAGGTGAGATTGTGTATTTACGTTCGCTGTGCCACATTAACATTACCTACATTAGTTTAACTGGATAAACGGGCGCTTTAAACACTTTAGGAGGCGTGACTAAACATGAGTAGCAAACAAGATGCTTAACTATTTATCTCTCGTTATTAAATTACGCGTCAACAGACATGCAGTACTGGTCTTTTGTATTTGCCGTGGCTAACGGCTTTGACAGTTACAGTATGTAATTTAGCGAATATCCGCTGTGACACTTCCGCTTTAAACGTGCTAGCTGGGATGCTACACTGAGGTCAGCTAGTAAGTGTAGCTCAGGTGGCATCAGTTGAGCACCTGTTTATTTACGCAGCGGGTTGCTTTAAAAATACAGTAAACTAGGTGACAAGGATGCTAATTCTGCTCAAATTAAACCTTTAGCGATTAGCATGTTTGGAAATAGCTAACGGCTGCAGTCTGTGTGTACTTTAAATAATTAATTTAAGTACATAGGGTCAGTTGAGTGATAGTTAAGGTGAATCAGTGGTAAAAACTGCACTAGCAATGTGAACTTTGGGTTCTGCAAACCTCACCTGACTCTTGCATGCTTTCAAAGTGAGAGTAACATTAGCTTGTTTTTGTTGTGATGCCTATTAGGTATATTTAGTAACACGTTTAAATACAGAAAAAAATGCAGAAATTATATACTTACTTGAAAATGAATATAAAATGAAACTTCCTGTAAAATTTTGATTTGACCTCCTGAGGTGTACATTTTCATTTAGTTCGTGCCAGGGATGGGCAGTATTTTAGTTAAATGTATTTGAAATACGTATTTAATTACTAAATGCGTATTTTTGTCATTTGTATTTTGCTGGACAAAAAAATTTCAAATGTAATTTGTAATTAAATACTTTGAGAGACAGTATTTTGTATTTGAAATACAAAATACCATATATTGTTTATTTTGTATATTGTGTTCTTTCAAAAATTGTTATATATTATTATTTCATATTTACTTATTCTATTTTTATTATCTGTGTCTTGTCACTGTCGTGGAAGCCTCTGTCACCATAACAAATTCCTTGTATGAGTAAACATACCTTCCCCCTAGAAAAAAATACAAATAAATAAAAAATCTATTGTTAATTACTCAGCCTCATGTCATTCCTCACCTGTAAGACCTTCGTTCGTCTTTGGAACATAAATTAAGATATTTTTGATGAAATCCGAGAGCTTTCTGTCCCTCTACAGTCAGTCATGCAACTTCCACATTCAAGGTCCAGAACGGTAAGAAAAAACATCAAGTAATCCACGTCATTAAGTATATCATTAAGTAATCTAATTTTATTAAGTGACGTGAGTGCTGCTTTTTTGCACAAAAAACATAATTTACCACTTTATTTACGAAAATATTATCCAAACACACGTGTGATGGTGCTCTAGTGAAGACTCACTCATGTGCATTGTGTTGACTTGAGTTTTCGATCGCGTGAACACAACAGAAATGCGTTTTTAATGCTCCTGTGTACACACAATGCAGATCAATATTTTCATAAAACTGTAAATTTTTATTTTTTTTTTGTGCAAACTTGTCACTTAATAAAATTGAGGTTAAACCACTGAAGTCACATGGAGTATTTAACGATGTATTTCCTACTGTTCTGGGCTTGAATGTGTAAGTTGCGTTGGTGCCTATAGAGGGAAAGCTCTCGGAATTCATCAAAAAGATCTTCATTTGTGTTCGGAAGAGGAACGAAGGTCTTACGGGTGTGAGTGTGTACAAGGGTGAGTAATTAATGGCAGAATTTCCATTGTTTGGGGTGAAATAAACTTTTAATTCGTCCATGGTTCCATCTTCCAACTGGGAAGAAAATGAAAGAAGCTGTTTTGGTGCTCAGTGCAAACTGGCTAAATATATAGATATTGCTCACTGAATGTTATTACAGGACAGAAGAAAAAGCTGCTGAGTGTTGAGTTGACACTGTGTTTTTTTACTGTGTAAATATGCTTCATGAAATCCAAGTACACAGAAATTAGAGGAAATGTGGATCAATATATTGGATATATTGTCTATTGTTAGGGTAAAGAGTATGTTGTTTATAAGTTGTTCAAGGAGGGGAAAGCACTTCTCTCTCTCTAATATGTGTACCTAAATGTATAAATGGTACTGTCTCTCGCACTTGATTGCTTGTATATTGTTTGTATTTTTGTATTTTCAAATTACAAATTACTTGTATTTTAATTAAATACATTTCTCACACCAGTATTTTGTATTTTAAATTAAATACATTTGTTAAGCAAGTATTTGTCATTTGTAACTAAATACTTTTTGATGTAATTGTGCCCATGTCTGGTTCATGCATTTTCTGAAAACTAAACCCATGACCTTGTTTCTAGCACCATGATCTATTGTTTGGGCTACAGAATATTTCCTCAAGGTTAAGCTCCTCGTTTACTGACCTTGTTGAAAGAAATGAATGAATTCAGGCTTTATTATAAGTGTTGTGTTGGCCTGATGTATGCCTATATTTGGTTTGGTTATGCTTATGCTATAAAATTTGACTTTTCATTTCTCTTTCAGAATAATCAGGTAGTTGGAGTGGGCAGTGGGTCAACTATCATCTATGCTGTGGACAGACTGGGTAAAACATATGACCTAATGTTATCTACTCGTGCTTAGAGCTCTTAACAGTGATAATTACTAAGGGATGACATTTTCTTTCTAGCTGAGAGGGTCAGACAGGAGAAGCTGAATATCGTTTGTGTTCCCACATCTTTCCAGGTCAGTATTCATTCATTTGGTGCTTCATATAACACTAGAAAACTCCTGTGCTTTATAACTAACTTAATTGAGTTGTGTTGATCTAGGCCCGTCAGCTGATTCTGCAGCATGGTCTCACTTTGTCAGATTTAGACAGACATCCTGAGGTGAGTTTGGGCCGAAGACGGCATGTGGATGGGCAGCTGGAATGGGTCAGATGCAGTGTTCAATAGAGCAGGCATAGAGTAAAAAAGAAGATTTAGACAACTTAACAGCTCAAATAACACTATAGAATGGAAAAATGTAGTAAAACAATGCTATGTTGGACAGGCCAATTAAATGTATAATTTGACTTTGATGCTGGAATAGCAATAAGTCAAATTTTGTTGGGCTGAAATAAACTAACAGCTTTTTGCCAAAGAACTTTACTAAGACTTGTGAACCCCTGGGGGTTTATAAGGGAACTGCAGGGGGTTTGTGAATTAATGAAGAGCTAACAAATACATCAAAATTTGATTTTGAGTCTTTTTTGTCTTTTAGCTGGATGTAGCGATTGATGGAGCTGATGAGGTTGATGCTGCTTTGACGCTTATTAAAGGAGGAGGGTATGATTGGAAAATCTGTTTAATTCAAGTATTTTTATCAATTCTCTTCATTTTTATTTGTGTGAAACCCCTGAGGGGTCATCAGGTCTAGCGTTACGTCCTTTTCTTTTCCTCCCTCAAACCAGAGGATGCTTAACCCAGGAGAAGATTGTGGCTGGATGTGCCAAACACTTCATTGTCATTGCAGACTATAGGTATGTATGTGGTCTCTAGCAGATGTTTTTATCCAAAGTGACTTCATCATTTGATGCATTTCCCAGAAAATCAACCCACTGCATTGCTAGCACTGTGCACTATTGTTTGAACTACAATATTTGGTATATATTTAGCATCCCATAATTACTGATGATCACTGCATGTAGTGAAACAGCAGAGATGTTTCATCATAACTCAGCCTGTGATTGGTATAATTATATAAGAGAGTCTTCCACTAGAAGTTGAGATGTGTTTTTGTGATGTCATTTTGGTGTTTGTGTGGGTAGAAAGGACTCGAAGGCCCTGGGGCAGCAGTGGAAGAAAGGTGTACCGGTGGAGGTCATTCCCATGGCGTATGTGCCTGTGTCCAGAGCCATTGCCCGGCACTTTGGAGGAGAGGCTGTGCTGAGGATGGCAGTCAGTAAAGCTGTAAGAGAGTCTTACTAATGGATCTTAAATTACATTTGTGTTATTTACATTTTTAAGGGTTATTTTTTTAACGTCGTCTTGTATTATACTTATATTACATATAAAAATTACAATGTCCTGCTCTAAAATATGAACTCCTTCTTTTGAATAACCGTATAAATCCAAAGTGCTTGATTTGTCATAGAAAAGAACCAAGTCATCACATTTGTATTGTCTGCACTATTTGGGGTGTTATATTACAGTATTGGATATTATTCTTTTACATGGTCCCTAACTTGACTTGTTTTTTTTTTTCTTGTAAAATCTTACATTGGTTTTCCCAGAAAGTAGCGGTGTTCCCTGTAGTTCCTCGTAATCATCTCATTAAGCTTGGAATGTAGTGGGCTTCTGTGAAATTGATGTTCTAGACATCTGATGATTTTTTCTTTACAATGGTTAACTTTAGGGTCCAGTGGTTACTGATAACAGTAACTTCATCCTGGATTGGAAGTTTGAGCATGCACAGAACTGGAAAGAAGTCAACATAGCCATCAAGATGATCCCAGGTCAGTACAGATGAACACCTTTTCTCTATTGTTAAAAAGTTTGGGGTCAGTAAGATTATTATTATTTTTTTTAAATCTGTTTTTGAAAGAAATCTGTTCTGCTCATTAAGTGACATTTATTTGATTTAAAAATTCAAATAAATCAGGGGTGTCCAAACTCGGTCCTGGAGGGCCACTGTCCTGCAGAGTTTAGCTCCAACTTGCCTCAACACACCTGCCTGGACATTTCTAGTATGCCTAATAAGACCTTGATTAGCTGGTTCAGGTGTGTTTGATCAGGGTCTGCAGGACAGTGGCCCTCCAGGACTGAGTTTGGACACCCCTGAAATAAATACATTTATTTGATAAAAAATCTGGAAAAACTAATAATGTGAAATATTGTAACAATGTAAAATAACTGTTTTCTGTTTAAATATATATGTTGAAAAATGTAATTTATTCCTGTGATGGCAAAGTTGAATTTTTAGCAGCATTACTCCACTTCTCACATATTCCAAGACCCAATATTTGGCTGTTGCCGTTGGTCGGTGTCTGTTGGTGCAGTGTGAATTGACCTTAATATGCTGATTTTTTTTTTTTTTGCTTAAAGTCTGCATGAAATCAAAATTGACTTTATTTACTTTATTAGTGCACATTACTAGTCTTGATTTGAACAATTAATCCATGCAAGTTAATCCCCTGAAAAAAAATTGGTAACACTTTATTTTAAGGTGTCCATAACACAGAGTAATTACCTAGTTAAGTACTTAGTAGTAGCCGTTGTACTTACATGAAACAAAATGTACTTATCATGTAACTAAGTTATGGAACAGCCTGTACTTACAGTTTGTAATTATGTAGATGTAATAGGCAGCTACTGTTACACATACAGTATGTAACAGACTGAGTCTGTTACACAGCTACTTATGTAACCAAAAGATTGTTACATATGTTTCAGACTTTATACAACGTAATTATAAATGTAATTACACAGACATAAGCTACTTAAAATAAAGTGTATCAAGATTGTACATAAGTGTACTTCATGTGTATCTGTACTTTACACCTTATCCAGACGCACCTTAGTTTGATTTAACCCACCAGTACACAGCTTAAATACATGTAATACCTTTCTAATTACATTACAATTACAGAATATTACACAGGCATAAGCTACTTAAAATAAAGTGTATCAAGATTGTACTTAAGTGTACAAGTAGCTGTGTAACAGACTCGGCCTGTTACATATGTGTAACAGTAGCTGTCTATTACATCTACATAATTACAAACTGTAATTACAGGCTGTTCCATAACTTAGTTACATGGTAAGTACATTTTGTTTCATGTAAGTACAACGGCTACTACTAAGTACTTAATTAGGTAATTACTCTGTATTATGACACCTTAAAATAAAGCGTTACCAAAAAATTTTGTTTTGGTAATCTTTAATCAAAATCTGAACATTTACTTCCGCTCTGGAATGGCATTCCTTCTCTGATGAAGTTAGTTTGACGGCTTGGGCAAAATACACACCCCTCCAACCATTAGTTTGCTATGAATGAGAGACCGAGATGAGGAGCGCAAAAATAAAACCCCGCCTTCTATTCAATATTCCGTTTCTGCTGGAAATACACTGAAATAAAGTCGGCAGCAACTTCCGGTTCACACAGACTTTAAGAAATGTTGAAAACAGTTGTGCTACACTGCGGTACTTTTTTTTAGGATTCTTTGATGAATAGAAAGTTCAAAAGAACAGTATTTATTGGAAATATAAATCTTTTGTAGAATTAAAAATATTTATGGTCTTTACTGTCACTTTTTTGCTGAATAAAATATTCTTTGAAAAAAAAAAAAAAAAAGCACCAACTACAAACCATTGAACAGTAGTGTATGTATTGCTAAGCACAAAATAATTTTCTCTCTCTCTTTTTTTTTTTTTTTTAAGGTGTGGTTGAGACGGGATTGTTTGTGGGGATGGCTGAGCGGGTGTACTTCGGTATGGACGACGGGAGCGTTAAGACTAGAGACCCTCCTATCAGCTAAGAAGATCCTTCCTCGGCCGTTCACCTCAAGTGCCGTTCAAATACACAGACTCCGGCAGCTCTTTCCCTACAGGTTCTCTTATTTTCTGTTACAGAAACCATCAGACGTCCGATTAGTGCCTCTCATGCTGCTGTGCACATGAAATATGGATTTTTAAACAACAATTAGATTCTCAGACCTTTCAGATATTCCTGTTTTTCCTCTGATATCCTCTGTCTGGACAATTCTGCTTCTATTGGGCTAGAGTCTAAAGTGACTGTCCATATGTTACATCTACAGTGTCAGTTTGCCTGCTGTGCTTCTTTACGTAGCCATGAATGTCTTACATGGGCGTCTGTACAAATGTATGAATATTGTGGCTTGCTTCTGTGCCTCCATAAATGTATATTTTCACAAAGCATAGTTGCTAGCCTTACAAATGCATGCAGCTTGAGAAAATCTCAATCACACCCCATTTCATTGTTAGTATAGTTTCTGTGGGTGTGTATGATCATTTTGAATCTTTTTTTTGTTGGCTGATTATGACATATTTCCTCAGACGTCCAACGTGAAACCTCAAGCGAAACTAGTGGCCTTTGCCAACACACAGCAGTTTGTTTAGTTCAGTGATCAATCATTTCAGAGGATTCTGCCCCTGGATAAAATACACTATTTGAAGTTGTGAAATGCCACTTGGCTTTTGATATTGATTTTGTTTTTGTATAATTTTTCGATGTGCCTGTGGCCACGAACACAGTGTTGTTGAGGGATGAAAGCAGCTGTGAGTTGGTGCCACAGCTGAAAGCCTTATCTTCTGTACATGTGCTGATCTTTCAGTTCTGTTAATGAAAACTCTTCACAGAGGTCACTGTGATTTTTGGGTATGGTACTACTTTAAATACCAGCACGTGTTTTACTCTACCAATTTTACTGTGATACTGAGGTTTTCAAATGTTATGTTCTAGACTGAAAATCAATATTAAAACCGGACCAATTCAGCTAAGGATTATCTTGTTAGTTATTTTGCATCGGACATTTTATTTAACCAGAATGGCTCGGTTGTGTCAAACATGGGTTGAAAGATTATTTAACAAACCACAAGAGGGCGCCATATACATTATGCAATGGCCAGCCTTCATGACTACAAAACGTGAACACAGTGAACTGCAATGCTGAAGTTGCCTAAACTATCTGTATTATTTTAGAAGTGTTATAGTTGTTAGGCTGTAAGTAATTACAAGCCGATAAGTGACGTAATATAAAATTAAAGGAGAATACTGAATTTACGACAATTTGCGCAACGGATGAGCACATTTTTCATACCAAAATTCCCGGAAATAAAACTGTCAAACATAACCTCGCTTCAATCCGCAAACAAACGGCCACGTCGTTATTTCCATCCTTGTACTTTTTACCCAATCAAGTTTCTTTCAGAACGAATTATCAACGCCCCTCTGTTAGAAATCGCAGTAGCGATGATTTTGATTGACAGCGTGACAGACCAATAGGTTAACTAGACTTCTTTCGCGGCTTCCGTAAACATACCAATGAAACATTTTGGAGCCAACCCTACTATTTTATTGGCTAAAACTCGACGGTCTAGCCAATAATATAAGTAAGAAGCCTGCCGTACCCGCTCTGGGTTGACTTTCCTCCCGCCTATATTTCTGAGTGACAAGAAAAGCGCCCAATGGAATGAAGCAGCTAGAGGGCCGACCACGTCAACAGACTGCACTGTAAAAGACAGTTGTGGGACGCAATCAAAATCTGCTTAGTAGACGAGCAGTGAAGATTGACAAACGCTAGAACCAATCAGCACATGCTGCAGGGATTTGCGTCCATGCGCAGCCAATGGGTGTTTGGAGACGGGGCGGGGCTTGACGTTACCACGGCACGGCGAACGTCAAGTATAAAGGGAATAACATGGTGCTGTTGAGTGCGTGTTTACGTTAAGAGAGGACAACAGAAAGAGATCTAATAGCTTACGAGTTTAATTGTAAAACGCCTTTTATAGATTTTTTAAAATTCACTTTATTTTGGTATGTGATTGACTAACTACTCATGTGCCACTTGTCCCAATGGAAAGGGGGTTTCAGTTTGGAAACGTGTGCACATCCCTGTTGCTGCTGTTGCTTCTGCTTGTTTTGAGAACGTTAACGGTTACTTTGCAAAGTCAGTCTCTCTCAGAGAGAGAACTCGAAGTGGCTCCGACGCCAAACACCGAGACGGCGGAACATGCTGCCGTTATGGAGCGGCCACTGGACAACGTCGGAGGAGCCCCTGGCATCGGAGAAGTGACCGTAGAGGACGACGAGTACGGCTCGACCGGGGAGAGCGAAGAGCCGTCTAGGGACAGCGACGCAAAATTCCATAAGCAGCGGAGGTAGGCAGTTTCCATCCAGTCATAGCACAAGGCGTGACACGCTTTTTAGGTTGTCACGTTGGTTTCAGTAGTCTTATTCAACTTCAGCAAAGTTTGCGTAAGGCAGCCGAGCTGGAGTTCGTGATGGGCGGATGTTTGCAGCAGTCGACCTCTCCCTGCTGCTGGGCCAAGAAGAGGGTATAAATATGTGCAAACATTTACACTACCAAAATAAATCCGCGTGACAGCAGATCAGTTTAGATCGACTTGACGCTGCTATTTATAATATGGCTACTTTTACGCAAAAATCTGATAAGTTGGGAATTTTTCTGTTACTATGGAGATTCAGATGACTGACAGCAGTCGCAGAGCCAGTGCAGACGCTTATCTCACCTATCGCACTCAATGGTTTGAGTGTGTGTGTGTTTATTAACTTAAAGAGCACCTTATATAAGTTACTTGGACTGCCTTTTCTGGAGTTCAAAACTTGTTTTACTGCTGTCGCAGCCTGAGGAGGCTGTTCCTGTCTTGAGAACTGCTGCAGTGTTTTGAGTGTGGGCGTGCGACGCATGTCAGCCTGACTGAGTCTGACATCAATATTGTTTGTAAACACACTTAAAGACGCCAAAAAGCGACAGTTTACGGTAACATTAAAGACGAGACGTCTTTTGAACTTTTAACATTAACAATGCCGTTTTTATAGGTTTGTATGGGAAATATTCTTTTTTTCAGACGTTAGTTCTCTTTTTATACTACTGTTATTACGAAGGAAGCCGGTGTCCGTCGGTAGACTGCGGTCTCTGGAGGCTGCGCTGACGCACTTTAAACCGCTGCTCAGCGCGCAACTTCAGACGCGTCTCCCCGCGCCCAGACTCGCGCTCCAACTTTCCAGATGTTTTGTTTTTGTTTGTGGCGGGAATTAGTCGTTCTGCTCTGCTGGATGTGATATCAGTGTGTTGCCGCATCCGAGCCCTCTGCCCCACCTTAGAGAGAATCAGTGTCGAATAGGTGGATGGGGAAGTCGGGGGTCTTGCTTTAAAACGAATTGAAACTGTTTGACGCTTTAGTTTGTTTTTTCTTAAGCCAAGACCATTTAGAGCTTTAATGTGACTGCCCCCCCCCCCCCCCCCCATGTAAAAATGTCAAGTTTTTGTCTTTTAGCTGAAGCTGGATATTGTTTTTGGTGGAGGTGTTTGTTCTACAAATATGTCACAGGACCTGATAATATCATTGAGAATACCTGATCTGCTCCACTGCAGTAAAAGATCTGTCACACCTTGCCTTACCATCGACATGCTGTCACATCGACGTGTGGCGCACCCATTAATGGAGGATTTTTCCAAACAAGCACAAGTTGGCATGACTGGAGTCTGGTCCTGAAAATTACAGACTCAGGCTTCAGAAAAAAAGGTGAAATGGGAAAGCAACAACACATTGAAGTACCTAGAACAGGTTCCAAAGATGAAAATAACATGAGAAGGAGCAGAAACCCCTCACTTGAACTACAGCGAGGAATATATTCTTAATTTATTTTAATTTATTTTTATATTTAATTTAACTTAAGGGGAATTAATTGTGCACAAAATATTCTAATATATAATTACATAATTATATAAACAATATATTTTTAATTTATTTTAATTTATTTTTATATTTAATTTAACTTAAGGGGAATTAATTGTGCACAAAACAGACAGTTTTTGTGACAAACAAAAAGTGTCAAGAATTTTCATTTTTGGGTAAACTATCCAATTATATTAAAAGCGCAAAATCTGCAATTTTCATGCAAAATTATGAAAGAATGAGACATGCATGTGTCAATTTGCAGTTGTAAATATTGCTTTTGAGCTTTTTATATAAAGGGATAGTTTACCCAAAAATGAAAATTCTTGAGACTTTCTTTTGTGGAACGTAAAAGAAGATATTTTGAGAAATGTATCGGGTTTCTTCTTTGGAAGTCAGTGGTCACAAAATCTGTTTAGTTAATAACATTCTTCAAAGCATCTTCGAATGAATGAGACATGCACTTGCTCTGGTATTACTGATAGCAATGTAGTAGCAGTTAACCGAACACCTGAATGGCACTCAGACCGACGGACCACCTCAGTTGGGTATTGAAAAAGCTGCTTGTGTTAAATAGCCTAATGAAGAGAAGATTCATATCATTTGCCGGTTATAGAGGAAATAACTAAAAATATCATGCATGCTTTTTGCAACTCTACACAAACCACAAAGTCATTTACCCAAGAAGCAGCAAAAAACGTAGTTGAGGTTTATATAAACGTCAAACGTCCATGCACTACAAGATATGTTGAAAATGTTCAGTGCAATGATGCTGTATGAATAGCCTGCTGGAAATCCAGTTTTAAACACCACTTCAGCGATGGTGCTTTAATGTGAAGTTCCTGGGACTTTGTCTTGACAGTAGTCATATATCACTGGAAGGAGGGGCTGGTCTTTGTTTCTGGTGGCATAGTTATATGTGTCATGCACACTCGAGGGAATAGTGTGTAGTGTGTTTAACACTGCATTGGTTCGGTATCTCTACCAGGGTGAGAGTAGCAGCTGCCTTCACACCTGCTGCCAAGATAAAACACTCGCTCACACCTCTGCATGTTTCCCCCCATGATCCTCAATATCAAACCATCTCATGCATTTATGTGCAGCATTCAAGCAACCGTCAATCACATATAAATAAACAAACGAGTCTGGCTTTTATTGATAATGCATGAACGCAAGAACCAGACCTTTGTGCTCACTTCTCAGTTACACGGCGACGATAATCAACACCCTCAGGCCTTCCCTGTGACATGGAACAGCTTTACTGGGGGATGGTGTTCTCCTGGGACAGTTTTATGTGTTGCACAGCATGGTCGACTGGCAAATGGGAGTCTAACCCTGGAGAGATCTACTCACAACAAAAGCAAAGATTGTGGGGAACACTTGTGATAAAAATGCTCTCATCAACTTGTTCTGTTACTCGGTCCATTAAGTCTAGTGAAGGTGGAAGAAAACAACAACATATTGTAAAGGTCTTCCAGACGAACCAACCAGAAGCCAGTTCCCTGGCTGCTGTTAGAGCAAACTAAGACTAGGCAACACAATTGCTGTTTAAATGCACAGATAACTGAATTAGTTTGTGGTACGTATGTGTTCTCCTTTAAATTGGTTTGGTGGTGCCATTGGCGAACATGATCCAGGTATGGCATGTAGAATAATGTAGCTCAGCTTTGCCTTGGTGTGTGTATTTTTGGACTGCTGGTGATTCCTGAGGGACCTTTTGGAAGGAACACTTCACTCGAGGTGCCTCACTCTTACACACACACACACACAAATACACACTCACGGTGATGCCGCTTCTCCACTGCCTGGTGCAAACTCTGCCAGACGTCTAGCTCCAACTGCCTACTGCTTAGCAACAGCCAATCAGAAGAGCTGAGCTGGCAAACTTGTTGGCCAATTAGACGATCGGAAGGAAAAAGTGCTCAGAATTTGAGTTGGGAGAGAGAGAGAGAGCAGGAAAGGGTAGAGTTCGTGCGCTTGTTGTTGTGAGCTTTTTTTGTCTGACTTGATGGTTAGATAACTAGCGAGAGACTGTCAGATTCGTTTTATATCATCTCATGATCTGGAGTGAAGTTCATCACTTTGCGATAAGGCTTTATCGTCTTGTAATCAGAACCAAACTTTTCCACTCCACCTGAGCACTTTTGAAATATCTCAATCCACTAAAATAAGACCAGATTTATAAACGGCTCAGTTTTTTAAGGATGTCGATTCTGTGTTGTTACTCGTAGCCATGTGGCGACCCTCACTCCAGACTTGATTGATTTTCGCTCTGTTTATGGTTTGATTCTTTTAAGCTGTTTCTTCATTCATTGCAGAGGACACACCTTACTGCACTGCAGCAATGGGTGGGAAGATGGGAGAGGTGTGGCAGAGGGAGAGATTGGGGAGACGAGGAGGGAGAAAGTAAAGGGGGGACATCGAGACCCAAAACAGAAGGCGCTAGGACCCTGTAGTCAGGACCTCGGCTTTCCTGTAGTTTGGTTCCTCACTGCTTAGCAACAACAAATCAGCCACCTAGATCAAGGCCAGGGCTCATCCAATAGGAAGAGAGCAGCACCATGTGACAGAGTTTTGATTTCTCCGCACCGCGCACGTTAGAGAGATAGAAACAGGAGGAAGATGATGAGAGTTAAAGAGGAGTGAAATGACAGTGACTTGTGCGTGATGGAATTAGTTTGTGTGACATGTGCCTTTCGTGTTTTCTTGTGCAAGTTTGTGGTGGTATTTTTTCCAAAGCGAGTGTTAGCGCTTATTGAAAAATCATACAGGTGTGCTTCACTATTAAGTGTAGTTTTATCATCAAAAATCAGCTAGAAATGCTTTTCTGTGCAATTGCTGTGCTGCAGTTTTTGCAGGATGCACCAAATTTAGCAAGGTCAATTGAGATGGCAGAAGCGCTTATAGTTCTGCATGGTGATAGCAGCTTGGGCGTGTCAGAACGTGACATGGAGTCAGAGGACAGATTAAGCATTCACTCACACTCTCACACTCACACACACACACTCAGACACTGGGTAAACGCTTTAATCAATACGTGGAGAAAAACTCTGCATGATAAAGGAGGCAATGTTTGAATGAATGCAACTTTCTTTAATGGGTTGCATTAGCCTTAAAGTCACCCCAATTATTATTATTTTTTTGTTTGTGAAAATAAAATATTTTGAGAAATGTCATGCAATAGAAGTCAGTTTGAGTATCATCATTTTTCTAAGATATCCATCTCTTGTGCTCTCCGGAAGAAAGAAATGCATACATATTCTGTTCCATTAAATGCTGAGTTTCTTTTTGGTTATTCATTTTATTTATTTTTATTGCTTTTCTGATCATCTTTCACTTCTACAGTAGCACACACTGCATTGTCATGCAGTTAGTCACAGCTGTTTGGTCCACCACACGTTCAACAAGTAATGCACAGACTGCACTTTTTCCTCGTGGTGTGTGCATCTGAAGGGTTGGATGTTCTAGTGAGTGTTGTGAGATATATTGTTATGGACATGGTGTTTGTGTACTGCGGATGTTGCTTGGGGAAGATGGTACCTTGGAATGCATTGCCGAGTGCTTTGTGTAATGCTCCATACCGAGCTCTGCATGCTACTGCAGTGCTATATTTTATTGTGTGCTCACTTAAGCAGAAAATCCCTTTCACTTTGGAAACTCAGTGGATTCTGGAGTCTTTATCTCGTCCTTTTTAAAAGATGCCCCTTCTAAATTGTGTTTTTGGAGACTTCTATTCAGAAGAACGTACACTTACAGATAAAATGCATGTGCAAATATTTGGGCTTTGGACTTGGTTTTAACTCTTCAAAGGCTCTTTACATTTCAGTTAATTCTTATGAAAATTTAACTGAAATTTAAATTTATTTTGAATCAAAGAAAAGTTTTTATTGTTTTATTTTATTTTATTTTTTAATGTATTATAATTTTTTTCCCACCTGTCTCTCGCCATGGCGCTGAATTATAAACAACCAAACAAAAAAGGATATGTTCTGGCTGTTTTCATGTTATAACCTTATGTTATGCAAACCTGTAAGGTTTTTTTTTTTTTTTTTCTACAGTACACAAAAGGAGATATTAGAGCGTCAGTGTTAATTTTTAAGCCAATAACTTAAATTTCAGTCTGTTCCTCTGATAAAGCTTTCATGTAGGTTCAGAAGAGTGCGGTCACATTAATGAAAATTTTTTGGCAAAGAAGGTCCATTGTCGACAGTGTAGCAATGCTTGAAGCACAGCTTACTCGGAAGTCACTTCCAAATCAAACAGCTTTATATTGGTCAACTTCACATGTTTGAAGTTCTTCAAACTTAAATCCAGTGTGAAATCCAGTGGGAGGGACATGTTCCCAATTCCTGTTTGAGATGACTGCATTTTGTCTGCAGAATTTCACCGTACAAATGTAAATGTGACTGTGCCCTTAGAAGAAAGTGTATGGATGTTTCTTTTTCGGAACTTGACAAACTTGTCAGTCCCCATTCATTCTTACTGAATGAAAAATAGCAGCCTGGACATTTTTTGAAACGTCTGCTTTTGTGTTCCACAGAAAAAGACAGGATTTTGAATGACAGGTTTTTAATTTCTGAGTGAACTGTTGCTTGAAATACATTGTTGTATGCTTAATTGCTGTATCAGGTTTCTGCATGTCGTCTGTGCTGAACAATTGTCTGCACAAAGTGCTTTACTCTGCTAACTTGTCATGAATTCTGCGGCTTCTCCGCAGGGGTGTGCCTCTGTTTTCACAACTTGGCCACGTGCTCCCCATGCCCCTATTGTGCGTGTGCGTGTTTTGCAGTGGTACTTGCTAACTCACACTTGGCTGATAAGAACTGCTCGCTGTGGCATGGTTACAATGGGCTTTTTATGTCCATTGGCTGGTGTTTTTTTAAAGGAGTGGTTTCTGATTTAAAGTGCAGAAACGCATCTAAGCTCTGATTGGCTGAGAGAGGAGGAAAGCCTCCTGTGATTGGACCAAACCCCTCAGATACCCTAGTTGTTTCTTTTTTTTTTCCCCCTTCCATGCAGTCTGTTTACATCAGGTCTGAGTTGAGAATCTCTTGACTTCCTCCGAGAGAGTAAGTGAGAGCGAGAGGGAGGGATCACAGGTGTGTGGATGCGCACTTAAGGATCTATTTGTGTGTAAAGTGCTAAGTGTGTTAAACAGCATGAGAAGAATAATGTTGAGAGGCAAAAGGGTGAGCGTCATTTGTGAGTGTTCAGGAACACTTTTAAAAGGCTGTAAGATAAAGTGATGCTTCTTTCACAGTTTACATGCAGACATTTATTTTTATTTTTCTTACATCTTTTTTTAATTTCCTTGGAAATAGTAGTTTATATATTGACATTTACTATAACATTAGCATTCTGTATGTGCTGTTGTGTTTAACACCATTACTTTGCCGTGCTGGTGGTCATGAATATGCTGGATGAGTGGAAAAAGTCACGTGACTAAAAGATATTCAAGTGCAGTTAAATGCAATAAAATAAGTGCAATTAAATTAAGACAAAGTAACTGAATGTGAACCGATATTAAAATGAAGAGGAAAGTAAAATTAATACAAAATACAAAAACACTATATTAACTAGAGAGTACAAGAGTATGAGTTTAGTTTTAGTGTACTATATTATCACAAAATTACTGAAATTTTTGTATGCATTGACTTTAATTACATCTCATGGCATTTTTAATCAAGTTTGTTATAATATAATCCACACAATTGAATTTGTCAGACAAACTGTTGAATTTTTCAATCCAGTTTTACAATTTTTCTCAAGCATTTTTTTCTTCCCTTGTTCTCCTTTTTATTTTTCCTGAGGTTAAACAGCCTGTGGAATATACTTACGCTTTGATCTCATCCAGAAAATGCGATTTGTTATTCTTCTTTTATTCTCTCTCTCTCTCTCTCTCTCTCTCTCTCTCTCTCTCTCTCTCTCTCTCTCTCTCTC
>JAFVLL020018998.1:154732-193649 GCA_021397915.2 Tor tambroides
CTGTTTCGTCCCACTTTTGGTGTTTGTCAGCGCCGCGCTGCCCATTGGGTGGCGCTAGCAAACACGTCTTCTCTGCGCTGTCGAGTTGGTCGCGCCGCTCGGTCCATTGGGCCGCGCAGATGACATGTCAGCGCGGCGCGAGCACTTTAATACCGCGCTGTTTCGTCCCACTTTTGGGTTGTTTGGCTTCCCATACTGTTCAGTGAGTGGCAGAGAGGAGCAGTGCTTTCAGTTAAAATAGATATACTGTTGCGACTCTAATTTTACATGCCTATAGCCAAAATCAGAGCACAGGCATTGTCTTTGCCTTGTCTTATCTTATGTGTATTTAATTTCATCAGACGACGGCTCAGTTATAAAATCAGGATTTTTGTGCAGATTAACATTTTGGATGGGAGAGCTGGATATGTGGTCTTAATGGGCTGCGTTTCAGCCACTGTTTCATATTCATCCCATTGTCTGACAACAGAAACTATATATAAATGAACAGTTTTATTGTGAATTTGGCTGCATTAAAATGCAGTATGTGAGCCCAGAGATGCAAACAAATGTAAAAGGCAATATGACGCAATGATGTTGTGAATATGCTAATTAGCGTATGACGTCATCTAGCGACTTTTAGCAACTTTTCAAGCTGCCTTTAGCTACTTTCCTTTGAAAGAAATTGGCAACACTGGGAATTACTCCAGTCTTCAGTGTCACATGATCCTTCAGTAATTTGCTGATTCCAAGAAACATTTTATCACTGGTGAAAACAGTTATGCCACTTAATATTTTGGTGGACACCATGATACATTTATTTCAGGATTCTTTGATGAATAGAAAGTTCAAAAGAAGAACATTTATTTGAAATAAATATTTTGTAATACAATATTTTTTAATATTGTACATTTCTTTACTGATAATATTGATCAATTTAATGTGTACCCGCTGAATAGACGTATTCATTTCTGTCAAATATTTTTTCTTATTCTGATACTGAACTTTCGAACGGTAGCGTATGTTATACTGTATTTTAAGTATATTACTGTGTAATGTATTAAAGCCAATTATTGGCTTTTCAGTCAAATTTAAAATAAAAAAGATAAGAAAATATTGTAATTTAAAAAAAATGGTATAAAATAAAAATGTGAAATATATGTGATAAAATGTCCCGATATAAAAGTGACAATTTGTCCTGCCCTGATATTTTAAAAAACAGTAGCCTTTTTCTGAAAACACATTTCAACCTTTTAGCTAAAATCTACTTTCATGATATAGTCAACCATTTTTTCAAAAATACTGATAAATCATAACATTCTGACACAGATGACGCATTTACTCCATGCTGTTTACAGAAGTCAAAGAAATGTCTAAAGTCATCTAATACAATGTCTCTGGACCAAAAGCAGCTGCATGAATGTGAACGTTTGACACAGAAATGTAAACATCAACAAAACATAACGCAACCGTTTAGAGGTCATTTCCGGCTAATGATGTAACAGAATTTACTGGTATTTTGAAACTAATGTGTGAATGGTGCTTTACTGGTAAAAAGACGGAACATCATTTTCTGTGTGAACAGTGCATTTTTGTATTTACCGGTAAAGTCGTTCTGTTAATTTTACGGCAATTTACTGGTATTGCTGTGTCAAAGGGGCTAATGTTTCAGATATTTAAAACCTTACAGTTGCTGAACAATATTTTTAGGTGACAGCTTCCCCATGTGACTGGCCTTATTTAGAACCACACACACAAGCCATTTTGCAGTGCCGTGTCTTTATTGAACAAATGTGTTAAACAATCAAGATAACCTCTACTATAATGACCTCTTGAAAAGAACGTAATTGGACTCAGCTGTGGGTTTGACCTGCCATCCTGAATTGAAAGCAGCATGTTAGTTGTTCCTCAGCAAACAATTGTGCTCAAGAGCAATCTAGTCTGATCAAAAGGGACTTCAGGAAACCTCAAATGAAGAACTCATAAAGCTCAATGTTTGCAAAGGATTTCGGAAGATTTATGCCTACAGTCAGGCAGATTAGCACCATCAGTTCAGCACCATTGCTGTATTTTCTAGAAGATGAAGCCAATCTGATGTGTGCTGAAACAGCTTCAATAAATAGAAAACAAGCGTCACTTGCCTGTAAAATAAAAACAAGCATTCTCTAAAAACTGCCGTGCTACAAATACTGTACCAGTTTCAAGGAGAAACCATTGCATCTCTAAAGAAGTGACACTGAACCAGAGATGTAGCTAATAAATACGTATATACTGTATAAATGATTAATTACTAACCTATTTAATCAGTAATGCACCACAAAATTAAAGTAACAATGTGATTATTTTTGAATTGCTTTTTAAATTGCCACATATGCAATAAGGTCACATATTCCAATAGACACATAAAGACAAATAACTGTTCTGTTAAAAACTTACCTGTCTTATCAGGAAAATGGTAATAATGGAAAAAATAATAACAATTAAAACTTAAATTAAATGATTAAAAGTGTTAATATAAAATTAATATTTTTTTAAGTAGTGGCCAGCATAATGCATTTTGATAGTGGTGTCATTTGCACTTGTGAGAGTTGGTTATGAGGCAAATCAGACGTGAGGTGTTCTGAATCATCCGAAAACTGCTTGAACCTCGCGCTAAGACACTATTCATTTAAATTTTTTTAATATACCTAAAATAAATGAAAAGAACACAAAACTCTTCATACCACTGCCAAAACATCATTGCGGCTGTGAAGGATTGTGGGGCGAGTGTAATGATATGGGGCTGTTTTGCTGCCTCAGGGTCTGGACGGCTTGGAGTCACTGAAGGCCCAATGAATTCCTAGTTATATCAGGAGCAGAATGTCAGAGCGTCTGTTTGTGATCTGAAACTCAAAAGAAGTTGGGTCATTCAACATGACAATGATCCAAAACACAGGAGTAAATCAACAACAGAACGCTTCAAACAAAAGAAATTCAGCACTTCACAATGGCCAAATTAGAGTCCTGACCCCACTTCCTTTGAAATGCTCTGCTGTGATGTGAAACAGGCCGTTTAAGAAAGACATCCCAAAAATGTGCATGAACCGAAACAATGCGCATGTGTTATCAGCAGAAAGCAATGGTTGATGTTATTGGCAGTAAACAAGATTCCACAAAAATTCCGTCAATAATCGTGATTGTTTAAACCAATTATTCAATAAAGATGCGGCACAGGAAAAATGTTACGCTTTGGAAGCCATTCATGCTGACGACTTCAAAACGTTTACACACAACAAACGTAAAAGATGGTTTTAGACTGTACTTTTTAAGCAGTCTTACCAGTACGATTGAAAATAATATAAATTATATAACAAATAAATAATAATTAATATTTTGAATTATTACAATTATGAATAAATAAGATGATTATTTTAAAATTTGTCAAAGTATTTTTTTTGTAGTAATCATTACATTTGCCAGTTATATTAATTGTTGCATTGCCTGAGAGGTGATTTTTTTTCCATCAATAATCATAATCAACAAGCAGTGGTTGATGTTATTGGCAGTAAACAAGATTCGACAAAATTCCATCAATAATCGTGATTGTTTAAACTAATTCTTCAATTAAGATGGCTCAGAAAAAATGTTATTTTAAAAGTTTGTCACTTTCAATACTTCTACACATTACATACGGTAAACATGGATTTTAGACTTACAATATATATATATTAGGGCTGTCAATCGATTAAAAAATTTAATCGCTATTAATCGCACGATTGTCATGAGTTAACTCGCGATTAATCACAATTTAATCACACATTTTTATTTGTTCTAAATGTACCTTAAATTAATACTTTTCAAGTTTTTAATACTCTAATCAACATGGGCATGGATAAGTATGGATGCTTTATGCAAATGTATGTTTATTATTAATGAAACCATGGTCAACATAGAGCATGAAGACTAGACATGTTTCAAAGGTCATAGATGTTTTTCAAAGAACTTGTTAATGTCTGTTTGACACACGAAAAAAGAAATAGCAGGTTCCCATTACTTCTCTTTCTTTGCACTGAGCAATTTACTTACACAAACCTGTTTACATTTTTGCACGACAGGGAAGCTCACTTTTTCTGAACATGCAAAATGTGCATTTATTGTTTATTATTACATTTGTTTGCCTCTCTGTGCCCATATACTGTATTTTGATGAAGCTAAATTCTCAATAAAACTGTTTTTATTGGTATATTTTACTGTTTCTGTTGTCAGACAACGGAATGAATATGAAATAGTGACTGAAACGCTGGGAGAGCAAGACCTCGCGCTTGCGCGGCTGTTCCCGGCGATTCTCAGAAACTAAATAAGGTCTGGGCGCTAAAGGGGTCTGCACTGTTGCTAAGTTGGCAACACTGTGCATCTCCATTTCACCAACTACGGTTTGGGCCACGGGTGAAACAGAAAATACGCGCTGTGTTAATCGCGCGTTAAAAAAATTAGTGCCGTTAAAATGAATTTGCGTTTGACAGCACTAATATATATATATATATATATATATATATATATATACACTGTATTTTTTTTAAAGCAGTCTTGCCAGTTGATATTTAATTTTTTTTAATGAAATTTAGAAGTGTGAAAGTATTTTTCATAGTGGTCCACACAATGTTTAGCAATGGTATCAATAATTTTACTTGAGCCAATTATGATTTTCCATCAATACTTGACGTAATTTAAACCAATTATTTAATGAAGACGTGGCACAGAAAAAAATGTTATGCTTTGAAAGTTGTTCATATTGATGATTGAAAAACATTTAAACAATGCATATAGTAAACGCTGATTTTTGACATACTGTATACTGTACATTCATTTTGACCTATTCTTTCAGTATATATATAGTGATACCTTATGTTGATATCTCTTTTACAGTCTTTCATGAGTACTACCATGCTCCCACTTTGGCCAATGGGAGTGCGGAGGAGCTGAATCGCATCAGTGGAAGTTTACATTCAGGGGAACTGAACCTGACAGAGACTGGGCCCGTGACCCTCCCAGAATCCTTCATTCTGTGCACGCGGGCACGGCCTCTTCTCTTTCTGCTCCTAATGCTGGGCACACTGTGGGTGGGATACACACTGTACCAGTTCAGGAGGAGGTGAGGAGCTCTCCCTGTCTCACACACACACTGATGGGGATTTTAAAGAGTGATAGAAGACTGTTTTGACACCCCCATCTTTCATTTTTCCTGGCAGTCCGTTTCTGCATGTGAAGATGAGAGAGATTCTGTCCGACTGTGCTCTGCCTATCTCAGTGCTTGTCTTCTCTTATGTGGGATCATACGTCTTCAACGACATTGCCTGTGAGTCACTATATGTGTTCATGTTGCACACACAGAGACACATGTACATGTGCAAACAAAACAGCTCTTCAATACAGTTTTCCATTTGATGATTGGTCATTTATATCCAAAATATTTGACAAGTACAATATGTGTCACTCAAAAAAAACATTGTTTTAACAGTCTTAAATGTTCCAGAAACTATATTGAACCTTTTCTGGCATTAGTTAGTATTATTTATTATTATTATTTGCATTTCTTACTATTATTAATTAATCTATTTTATATTATTTATAAATTCCTTATATTAATTTAATATTTATTATATCATATTTTTTATATTACTTCTCATTGAACTAATATTTACGATTAGTGTTTTGTTGGTAGTGTTTAATTTTTATATTAGTTATATTAGATTATATTAGATCTTTTTATCATTATTACTTACTAATGTTGTTTTTTTGCCTTTGTTATTTTTTTATTTGACATGAAGCATTCTTTATCATTTACATTACATTATTTTTGTATTCATTATATTATTTCACTTCGTATTAGTCATTCAGTATTAAAGTTTTTGTTTTAATCATGATAATAGTATTTAAAACAAGGTGAAAAATGTGAGTTCATTTATGGTATAATTTAAGCAGAGAAAAATCAAAACACTCAATGATAAAACTGCTTTATTATGTAAATTTTTAATCATATTGGGGGATTATCTTCAATATGTCAAAATGCAGCATTTAAGCAGCAATTTTGAAATTACATGCAAATAGCAGAAAAGATTCCGTACTGTTAAATTTTGGCTCAGATTGTGTCCAGGAAGGCTTGCCAAAATGTACGCCCCTACCAACTCTTAGACATTCTCTCTCTCTCTCACACACACACACACACACTGCCTGTACTCTCCCTCTCTTACTGCCAGCACATTACAGCAAAGCCACTCACTCCGACTATCACTACATTATTCCTCCAACTCCTCTGTCATCGGTTCGGTGTGGGAGTTTAACTTGGTTATCAGAGTGAGATTTTACTTCTTACCTCAGGCTCTTTAAACGTTCACACAGCGCTGCAATGCTGCAGTCAAGAGGCTCATATTCTAAATCAGATCAAATCACAACCTCTCAGAAAAGGCCTGCTTTTGCAAGAAATGGCCAAACAGTCCAAAACTTTGCCTGTAGTGTTGTGTGCTATATATAGTCCCCAAATTTATTAGTATTTTATTTCGTATCCTGCCCAATGTTTTCTTCTAAATAATGTGTAAATTCAGGGCCACTTTACACTTTATGTGGGAAAAAAATAAACATTGGGTTGCATTTTTGTAATTAATTTACAGTACAATAAGTTAATAGGTAAAAAAAAAAGCAAATGATATGTAGGTACACTCACATAACTTCCTATGAACATATTAATGTGTAACTCGTTTCTTTTTCCTGTAGATGTAAGTGTACGTAAGTACTCTTTATAATTGTGCTACTGTTACTTTTTCTATTGAAATATCACAAGTTGTGATAAATGTAGGATTTCAATTAAATGTGTGTGTAATTTTTAGACCTAAACCAACCGTTCTACAACAAATGTGCTTCCTGACTGGCTTACTGTTAAGACAAATTGCACAAGGGTTGTTCCCTTTTTTGCTACAACTTTTCCCCCCAATAGAAATCCCTTTTTCAGTATTATAAAGTGACATGATTGTGATTGCAAGAAATAATCCATGAGGAAACTCATTGATGGCTGTTTGCTGTAGATTTAATCACACTATGCTGGAGGGCCTGGTTTGTGTCAGAGGGTCTGTAATGGGTTGTGATCTGAGGTTCACTCTGTTATTTGTTCTCTTCCAGTGCCGGTGTTTAACTTCGTGAAAGGTCCGGTGTTTCAAATAGCCCCACTGGATAAGCTGAGCGGAGCGAGTGTTCTGAGTGCAATGGGTCTGGGCTTCCTCCTGTTTCTCCTCATCTTCATCGACCAGAACATCGTCGTTTCTCTCACCAATGCACCCGAAAACAGGTTCATGTCTTTTGAAATTACTTTCAGCTAAACTTGTGTTTTGACATCCTATCCCACTCATACAAGTGGCTTCATTACAGAAAACTGCAGATTATTAAAATGAACTTTACCTAAACATTAACCTAACCAGGCACAATGTGATAAAGTGACAAGCTGCCTATTTCATGTTGAGGATTACAGTATGTTTGCACTGACTGCAATTTATAGCATCCTACACTCATTTATTTTCAAAGAGCAACAAATGAGCAACACAACATGGTTAATCTTTATGCAAATTATCATTACCATAATGAAGGCTAAGCAAGTCGGCAAAGGAAAACTTAAAACGGAAGGGAAGTGTTTCATTTGACCCCCTAACTTTGATCATATAATGTGATGTGTTATTTAAAATAATATTAATGAACATATTTTTCATCTCAATTTGATTATATTAAAACTAAACAATTTATTTATTTGGAATTTCTAATAGGGTAGTGAACACAGTACTCATAAATAATTGTCTCAGCTAGAGGAATCACTTTGGGGTCTGAGATGCACACACTAATATACTGTTTTTACACAAATATTGTGAAATATTATTGCAATTTAAAATAACAGTTTTCTTTTTTAATACATTGATTTCATGTGTAACTGTATACATTATAATTGCTGATTTGGTGCTCACAAAAAACTAAATAAATAAAAAAATAATCATACTTTGATGAATAGAAATTGTAAAAGAACAGCATTTATTAAAAATCGATCTTTTTTGATATTATAAATGTCTTTTAATAAATGTTCTTTGCTGTCACTTTTGATCAGTTGCATCCTTGCCAAATAGCATTATTAATTAAAAAAATTAAGTAATTTTTTTAAAAAAAAATGATTAAAAATTAAAATTTTAAAAATAATTAATTTTAATCAATTAAAAAAAAGGTACAGACCCAAACGTTTGAACAGTAGGTTATTGCATGACAACATGAAGCCCAATTCACAGTGAAACCTCATTGGTCCTGCTTTACCTAGCTGCATATTAAACATCAAATATATTATGATTGGCTTTCAGCATTGACATAAAAATGACACATTGCTAGAAACTGGACGCTATGCACCTGAATAGGACACTGGGGCAGATTGTGCATTGGTCTTGGTAGGGCACCGCTGTTGAACACTGTTGAGTCGTGACTGTGTGTGTGTGTGTGTGTGTGTGTGTGTGTGTGTGTGCCACAGGTTACTGAAGGGCACGGCGTATCACTGGGACCTGACTCTGTCTGGCTTGATTAATATTTTGATGTCTGTGCTGGGCTTGCCGTGGATGCATGCTGCGTTCCCGCACTCCACTCTGCACGTCAGACAGCTAGCCATCGTGGAGGAAAGAGTGGAGGGAGGACACCTTTACGAGACGTGAGCACACACCACAAACAATTACACTCGCAATCAATCTGTGAAGCACAAACATCATTCTAGTCGCTATTGGCATACTGTGCTTGGTTTTAAATGACTCCTCTGTGTGTGTACGTGTGCGTGTGTGTAGTATAGTGAGTGTGAAGGAGACGCGGGTGACCTCGCTCGTGGCTAACATCCTGATAGGTGTGAGCTTGTTTCTGCTGCCGGTGCCCCTGCAGTGGATTCCTAAGCCTGTGCTCTATGGGCTCTTCCTCTACATCGCTCTCACATCCATTGACGGCAATCAAATGTGCGACCGCATGGCTCTGCTACTCAAAGAACAAGTGAGTGTGTGCGCGCGCGCCAGTCTTTGATGAAATCAAAGGCAAATAAAAGTCATAGGTGTTGTACAAATAAGAACGAGAGAGAGAGAGAGAGAGAGAGAGAGAGAGAAGAGCACCCGCTGTGCAAATACAGCATCAGAGCGCCCTCTACCTGTCATGGATGGAAATGTCTTTTTGTGGCTGGATGCTTTATGCATTTTTACTGAACTGATAGCTAAGTGTGAATGCCCTCAAGATGCATTTGAGATGGATCAGGAGGTGGTTTAAGATGCATACTTCTGTGTAAATGCTATGGATTGGCAAAATGTTTCATAATTGACTAGTTAGTGTTTTTATTACACAAAGCTATAAAAGTCTTCAAAACAAAAGATCCAAAACAAATTGGCAGAAAAAAGTAAGCACATCCCGAAAGCAGAATGATTTAGCAAAATGATTTTTGATTTGACCCAAATTATTTGATTTTTCTAACTATTAAAACTATTTTTCTTAACTATTAAGTTAATATACGTTTAAGCATAACACTATAATATAATATAATATAATAAATTCATTTGTTAACTTTACTAACTGATTAGTTTGTTGTTGGACAATTAGTCGACCATCTTGGCACACTGCTTTTATGCTCTCCAAGGCTGCATTTATTTAATTAAAAAAATTCAGTAAAAACAGTAATATTGTGAAATATTATTGCAATTTAATATAACAGTTTTGTATTTTAATATATATTGAAATATAATTTATTCCTGTGATGGCAAAGCTGAATTTTCATCAGTCATTACTTCAGTCTTTAGTGTCACATGACCCTTCAGAAATCCTTTTAAAATGCTGAATTGATGCTCAAGAAATTTCTTAAAATGATCAAGTTTGAAAACATACATAGTACAGTTTTTTCCCAGGATTATTTGATGTATAGACTATAGAGAGTTCAAAAGAACAGCATTTATTTGAAATAGAAATCTTTTGTTCCATTATAAATGTCTTTATAAATGCCTTGCTGAATAAAAGCATTAATTTCTTAGATTTTTTTACTGACCCCCAAACCTTTGAACAGTATTTTGTTTTAACCTGTTTTTTAAGCATAACACTTACATACTACATATTATTATATTATTAATGAAATATATTAATATATTAAATGCACTTGTTGATCTCATTAATAAGCTAGACTTGAACAAGTAATCATAGATGAGACACGAGGTTGTAGCAACCACAAACTTAAACACTGTTTGCCCTATGGCATAAAAAGAGTAGAAAAATCTGCCCAGCATAATCATGGACATGATCTCCATTAATTTACATATAGCCCAGCAATAGATCTGATTTATATCCGTATTGTGGAGACCCGTGTATATGGCCAGGTGAAAGTGTCCATACTGTAACTGATCTTAATCCCATCAGTCAAGATGCTCGGGGTTATACAGTTTTATTTATCTGCATCATGACAGCTATACCCTATCCTATCTTTCTCTTAGGGCTGGGCGATATGGCCTAAAAAAAAATCCCCGATTTTTTCACAAAAAATCCGATTTACGATTTAAATCGATTTTTTTTCCCCCTACTTAAAATCAATCTGCAGATGACAAAGAAATTGTTCAAAACAAGTTCTAACTTTATTTTGTTTTGATTTTCCCTCTGGGATTTGATCTGGATTCCCCCCTTGGGGTTAAAGTGCAATCAGAAACAACAAGCCAAAAAGACAGTGAAAAATGTAACATAAAATGACGTAACATGACATAAAATGTAACGTAACATAAGACATAAAATTATGTGATGCCCTTTGGCCTGAATCCGTATTCAGAAAGGCACTGAAAACAAATAACGATTGCTAACGGTTGCCTGTTACATTACCAGTGTTTCCCACAGACTTGGACTCTATTTGTGGCGGCATATATGCAAATTCATTCTCTGCCAGCAGGAGGCGCTTTTAGAGCGCGGAGAAATAGCGGTTTCCCCGGTAACGCTGTACACAAATTAGCGCTCCACTCACAAACGCTGCTTTATCAGACATTATATGCAAGATGAAATGAAAATGACATCCAAAATTTTCTGAAGACAGTCCGTTTCCTTCAGAAATGCAGTGATATAAAGACACCCGTACTGTGTTTCGATTTTGAAACGTGCAGTGCTTGTTTATTCAACGAAGTAAAAGCTTTCTGAAAAATCTATTTGGCGGTCAGTTTTGATATTGTGGCAGGCCGCCACAAATAAATCAATGTATGGGAAACACTGCATTACAGTACATAAAATTTCACCTACCACATAAAGAGTAAGGAGAGATGACTGAGGACGATGAGAATGATTTGCAGATCCTGAGCACCATGACAAGCATCTGATCTTGTAAAATGTGTGGTAAGTACTGCCGCTGCATAGTATAAACAGTACGTGCGATCGCGAATCTCCAAAGTGAAACTAAAAAGCCATCGTGCATTCAAAAGCGGTTTCAATGCCGGGCATAATAGCGGCTCCCTGATGCCCGCAATTTTATACAGTATGATTACCTAATGATAAAACTGCGAAAGAAAGTATTGAAATATATATTTATCTCCCATCTCGTATTTATTCCCTTTAAGGAGTTCCGTAGTACATGTCTTTTTTTTAGAAAAACCGATTTTCATTCAAACAAGCCGACATTAACTACACATTCGAGTTAATCGATAAAATCGATTTATCGCCCAGCCCTACTTTCTCTTATCTATATCTTTCTTTCATTTCTTTATCTCTCTTTCACTCTTTCTCAGACGTCCTACCCTCCCACTCACTACATCCGCAAGGTGCCGCAGAGGAAGATCCATTACTTCACTTTCCTTCAGATGGTGCAGCTGCTTTTTCTGTGTGCGTTTGGGATGTACCCTCTCCCGTATATGAAGATGATCTTTCCTCTGGTAATGTTTATCCTCATACCCATCAGGTGAGTACTGAAATGCCTTCAGCTCTCGTCTGTTGTGTAGTGTGTGTGATTTGCTGTGCATGTGTAATAAATGGTGTTTGCTAAAGGTCATATTACAGAATGATGAATGATGATTTACATTGTGTGGCTTGTTCATGACAGAAGTTCTCAGAAATGTATTTTTTGTAGTCATGTGCTTTTCATATATTTTGAAAAACTACACATTTTGATAATTATTTTCAGACAAAATGATAAAATATTAAGTTAATAAAACAACTTGTACCAGTACTTTATTTTCAAGGTCAAATGTATTTTTAAATACAAATATTGTGAATTATTACTATATTTTTGGGTAGTCACAGAACATGATATTCAACAAACAAACAAAAAACATCTGATATTTTAAGAAATTTACTGACCTTTTACTGAGATTTTTTCCCCCCGCTTGTTGTTTGCTCCATGTGATTTTGGTTGTTGCACCACATGATTTGTTAGCAAAAAAAACTTTCAAATATTACTAAAAATTGAAGCACTTTTGTTAAAACATTCTTTTAATAAATAATAAAATATATATAAAAAATATATAAATTTTTAATGTATTAATAAGATTTCCTTTTCAATAATTACATAATTTTATTTCTTAATAAATAATTATTTATTAATAAATCATTATAATAGTGTCATTAAAAATGCTTTACTTAATAAAAAATAATATTAAAAAAACCAAATAAAAATCAAATATATATTTTCTTAATTATCTGTTTGTATGTAATTTTGTCTTTGTCTCAGGAACTATCTACTGCCCAGGATCATCGAGGCTAAGTACCTGGACATTATGGATGCACAGCGCATGTAAACGCATGCACACTGAGCCTCTGAGCAAAGGACTCTGGGAATTGAATTTCTGAAATGCAAAACTCTGGGAGGAAAAACAAACTGATTCTAGCGTTTAACAGCAGACATTCTGGTGAAGCACTGAACGAGTAAGAGAGGGATTAGAAAAGAAGGATATGTGAAGACAGAACCAGAGAGGGGGAGGACGAGATGCCTGTTCAAAACAAGAGTAGAACGACAGACCGCTGTCTGACTGTTTGACTATTGCCCTTGGTCAGTCACTGCTTCTCTCATGATCTGAATAGTACACCAAAGCCCCCCCGCCCCCTCTCTCTCTAGTCTATTCTGATATATCCATGCATCACAAACACTTGATTTATGAGACGTAGGAAACCATCACACGTATTCTCGACAACTGTGCCATGACTAAATTACACAAGTGTTTACACCATCTCCGACCGTAGTGTTCTCAACACAAATACAGCTGTTGAACAAGAGACTGAACTGAATCTGTAGCAATACCTCTTAATGCTGAACGCTGACGCACACACACACACTCAGTGCAAAACTTCTCATACATCAAGTAAAAAAACTGTCGATGGCAGACTTTCCAGCGCATTTTGGTACATATCAGTGCAAATAAGTAATAACGAAGTGAGCATGGACCAAAAGAATACACTCACCTTAGGAAACTGTGTCTCATAGCAATACAGCGGATTATTAGAGGCTATCAATATTTTAGAGTTTTCTAAAGAGAGTTTTCTTTTGAGGTAATAGACTTCTAGTTTGGAGACCCACTGATGTGTAGAGAATGTATCCTAAGCGCTGTGGTTTCAGGGAAACGGAGAAAAACAAGCAGCATTTCTGCGAACCTTACTCACTGCTGAATGGACTCTGACATTTAAGCTTTGCACATCACCAGACACCACATCTGTGTACTTTCCCCAGTCACACACACACAGAGGCATGATTATAAACAATACCCAAAAGAAAGGCACTTAAACGCACACTTTCATGTCTATCCATCTCACAATATATTTAAAACAGAGAAGGCATGCCTTTTATAAGACATCGAAACTTTTGATTTGTATTACTATTATGTAATTTGTTGTGTTATTATTAAAAGCAACTAGAAATAATGGTCAAATGAAGGTATAGTACCTTTACCTATCCCTACTTTATAATCGTTTATAGTTGTTCGCGATCTTTCCGAATAAAAGACGTCGGAAGACGCAGATATCTCTGATGATTTTGACCCGTCAAACCATGTTACATTCCTAGAGAGAGCGACGTTATATATGAAGGCGCACAAATCGAGAAAGACATGGTTTGACTAACTGTGGGCAAAAAAAGCGAGCACCTGTGCACTTAATCATAGGCAATATGAGATTAGAGAAAGCTGAGAAGCAGACTCGACTGATTTTTGTCATGGAGAGCTTTAAGCTTCAGAGAGAGAGAGAGAGAGAGAAAGAGAGATTAGATGTACTGTTGAAAAAGTTGCTTTTCTCTTGAACATAATCAGCATTCCTGTTTCTCTCTCTATCTTCCCTGTAACGGTATCATAGTTATTCTCCTTGAGTCCAGACCTCTGGTGTAAAAACAACCTCCCTTCAGTAATCCTGTTTGTCATTGGACATCTCTCAGTATTTACTGTAATATTGAAGTATTCAGCTTTAATTTGTGATCGCTCACACCTGGGTGGGATATGTTGACGAGTTCTGTTCCGTGCTGTTTAAATATTGTTTTGGATTTATTTTTTATTTTCTAATCATGAATGTATACTGTGTAGATTTTTATATAGCACATAAAAAAGATCCATTGTCGAATTGATTTTGTCAAACAGATAAGCTAAATTTGTAAACTGCAATATGTAAAAACTATGGTAAATAAGAGACATGTTTATTGGAAGGATTGTGTGGGTTTAATAGGGGTATGCTATACACTGAAATCTAGATCATTTCAAGCTGATTGCCAAATAAAGAGATATATTGATACCCATCTGTTTCAGCTCTCCTCTGTTTTCTATTTATGCTGGCTATAGTTGAATTTCATTGCTAATTACCACACTTTCTTTTTATTTTTCCCTGGTCTAATGTGTTTATATGCTCTTACTACAAATACCACAAATTAAAAATAATGTTGGCATTAACTGCCGTCTACTGGTCATGGGAAGTATAGTTAATAAAAACATTACAGATTCTACAGATGGGAATGACTCATTTCCGCGAATCGGTTCATTTGAACAATTCATCTAAAAAAAAAAACGTTCAACGGTTCTTTATATCACGTCATCACGTGGTCCCTGACTTCCTAGAGTGCCACATTATTATTATTAATAATAATAATTACAACCAAGCCATACTAAGCAATTACCAGTGTTTATTGCGTTTTATTTTTTCATTTGATTATTGCACCCTTGATTCGACTCAGTCAAAGGCAAGTCATTCTGATATAAATATATTTTAAATATGTTAACTGTTGGTGGATGTTGTTATAAAATGCTATTAAAACCAGATTTCGTGTGTGTTAAAAATAAAATAAACAATATACACAGTAATAAACCCAGTTTCAATACAGCTGTATCCTCTTTAGAAAGTTTAGTTTTACCATCACTACTGAAAACATTTCTACATGTAATTTATGATATTTTTGCTGTTCAGTTAAGTTTACCTTCTCGCCCCATCAGCCAATCCTCCTCGGTTTACTCCAAATGTCACTGATTCTCATTACGAATCGGAAATATTGTCCGAAAGAGACGATTCAAGATTCAGTCGATGATTGTTGACCGATTTTTTTTCTCGCCCTCTAATAAAAAGATCAGACTGGGTATTTTCAAAGTCCCCTAGGTTGAAAAGATCCGACTCAAACGGTTTGTGCAACTGATTCATTTGAAAGATCCGACTCAAGCGGAATCGGAATCCCTACTGTACTTTGCTCTGCCACTGGGTCCAACAACACTGTTACGAAAATACCTGACTCGTGCTTATCTGACAGCTGATATATTGAGCGTCCTTAAATATCTGTTCAGTTTAGCTTCTGTAATATCCCTCTGCTCGAGCACGTATATTATTGTGGCACGCATCTCGTAGTGTTGGTCGTGCCGCGGAGGCGCTGTGTGATGAGGCCGCGGAGGTGGGTTGAGTTTGCGGTGATCAGCTGCAGATCTCTCCTCCTCTCTCCGCCGAGGAAACAACACGTGTGTAGCGGCAGCAGGCGGCACCACGGCACTCTCATGGCTGAAGAGGCCAAAAAACTGGCAGCTTATGCTGCTGTGGACAACCACATACAGGTGAGATTCTGTATTTACCTTCATTGTGACACATTGAAGCTACTTACATTCGTTTAACTGGATAAACGGGCGCTTTAAACATTTTAGAAGGCGTGACTAAACATGCGTAGCAAACACGATGCATATCGATGTATCCCGCGTTATTAAAATACGCGTCAACAGACCTGCAGTAATTGTGTTTTGCTATATGGCTAACGGCTTTGACAGTTATAGTTTGTAGTGAGTATCCGCTGTGACACTTCAGCTTCAGACATGCTAGCTGGGATGTTACATTGAAGTCAGCTAACGTTAGTAAGTAAGTGAGTGTGGCTCAAGTGGCATCAGTTGAGCACCTGTGTTTATTTACGCAGCGGGTTGCTTTAAACATACAGTAAGCTGGGCGATAAAGATGCTAATTCTGCTCAAATTAAACCTTTAGCGATTAGCATGTTTGGAAATAGCTGACGGCTGCAGTCTGTGTGTACTATAAATAATTAATTGTAACACACTAGGGTCAGTTGAGTGATTATTAAGGTGAATCAGTGGTACAAACTGGACTAGCAATGTTGTGAACTTTGGGTTCTGCAAGCCTCACCTGACTCTTGCATGCTTTCAAATTGAGAGTAGCTTGTGCCACAATCATGCCACTAAAGGCGCACTTTTTTTGTTGAGATGCTTATTAGACATTTAGTAACGTTTAAATACAAAAACAGTGAATTTAAAATTTGGTTTGACCACCTGAGGTGTACATTTTATTAGTTCATGCACTCTCTGAAAACCAAACTCATGACCTTGTTGTTTCAAGCGCCGTGATCCGCTGTTTGTGCCACAGAATATTCTCTTAAGGTTAAGCGCCTCCTTTACTGACCCTGTTGAAAGAAATGAATGAATTCGGGCTTTATTATCAGTGTTGTGGTGGCCTGATGTATGACTATATTTGGTTGGGTTATGCTTATGCTATACAATTTGACTTTTCATTTCTCTTTCAGAATAATCAGGTAGTTGGAGTGGGCAGTGGCTCAACTATCGTCTATGCTGTGGACAGGCTGGGTAAGACGTGATCTAATATTATCTACTCGTGCTTAGAGCTCTTTACAGTGATAATTAGTAAAAGATGTTTTCTTCCTAGCTGAGAGGGTCAGACAGGAGAAGCTGAACATCGTGTGTGTTCCCACGTCTTTCCAGGTCAGTATTCATTCATTTGGAGCTTCATTTAACACTAGAAAAGTCCTGTGTTTTATAACTAACTTAATTGAGTTTTGTTCATCCAGGCCCGTCAGCTGATTCTACAGCATGGTCTCACTTTGTCTGATTTAGACAGACATCCTGAGGTGAGTTTGGGCCGGGACGGCATGTGGATGGGCAGCTGGAATGGGTCAGATGCAGTGTTCAGTGTAGCAGGCAGACAATACAAAAAAGATGATTTAGACAACTTAATTAACTAGCTCAGATAACATTATAGAATGGGAAGGTTTAGTAAAACAATGCTAAGTTGGAAAGGGCAATTAAATGTATGATTTGACTTTGATGCTGGAATAGCAATAGGAAACATTTTGGCTGAAATAAAGTAACAGCTTTTTGCCAAAAAACTTTACTATGCCTGATTTAATTTATCACCTGAGTACCCATGACACCCTGGATAGCACAAAGAGTTCAGTTACTCAAATTTAATTACATCAGTTTTCCCTAAACTGGGTTATGTGAAGCCCTGGGGGTTTATGAGAGAACAGCAAAGGGTTTGTGAATTAATGACGAGCTAACAAATAAATCAAATTTTGATTTTGAGTCTTTTTTGTCTTTTAGCTGGATGTAGCGATTGATGGAGCTGATGAGGTTGATGCTGCTTTGACGCTGATTAAAGGAGGAGGGTATGATTGGAAAATTAAAGTTTAAATCAAGTATTTTTACCATTTCTCTTCATTTGTGTGAAATCTCTGAGGTATCATCAGGTCTGGCGTCGTGTCCTTTTCTTTTCCTCCCTTAAAACAGAGGATGCTTAACCCAGGAGAAGATTGTAGCTGGATGTGCCAAACACTTTATTGTCATTGCAGACTATAGGTATGTATTGATGTCTTGTACATGTTTTTATCCAAAGTGACTTCATCATTTGATGCATTTCCCAGAAAATCAATCCACTGTGCACTATTGTTTGAACTACAATATTTGGTATATATTTAGCATCCCATAATTACTGCTGATCATACTGCTGATCGCTGCATGTAGTGAAACAGTGGTGGTTTCATCATAACCCAGCCTGTGATTGCTATAATTATATGAGAGTCTTCCACTAGAAGTGGAGATGTGTTTGTGTGATGTCATTTTATTGCTTGTGTGGGTAGAAAGGACTCGAAGGCCCTGGGGCAGCAGTGGAAGAAAGGTGTGCCGGTGGAGGTCATTCCCATGGCGTATGTGCCTGTGTCCAGAGCCATTGCCCGGCGCTTTGGAGGAGAGGCTGTGCTGAGGATGGCAGTCAGTAAAGCTGTAAGAGAGTCTTACTAATGGATCTTGAATTACATGTGGTGTTTACATTTTTAAGGGTTCTTTTTTTAACTTCTTATATATAATATGTAAAACAAAATCAATGTCCTGCCCTAAAATACAGACACTTAATTTGAATAACTTCTTCAACCCAAAGAACTTGGTTAATCATTGAAAAGAACTAAGACATTACATTTCTGAATTATTTAGGATATTATATTGTAGTATAGTATATTATCCTTTGACATGCTCCTTATCTTGACTTGTTTTTTTTTTCCCCTTCTAAAATCTTGCCTTGAACTTCCCAGAAAGTAGCATTGTTTCATGTAGATCCTCGGAATCCTCTCATGAAG
This sequence comes from Tor tambroides, assembly GCA_021397915.2. NCBI lineage: Eukaryota > Metazoa > Chordata > Actinopteri > Cypriniformes > Cyprinidae > Tor > Tor tambroides. The sequence goes on from JAFVLL020018998.1 coordinate 173,559, forward strand.
CTTTAAATGTAGTGGGCTTCTACAGTATGAAATGGATGGTCTAGTCACGTGATGATTTTTCTTTGCGATGTTGAACTTTAGGGTCCAGTGGTTACTGATAACAGTAACTTCATCCTGGATTGGAAGTTTGAGCATGCACAGAACTGGAAAGAAGCCAACACAGCCATCAAGATGATCCCAGGTCAGTACAGATGATTTGATGTCTTTGCGGAATATAATATTCTTTGATTAAAAAAAAAAAGTACCAACTGCAAACTGTTGAACAGTATGTATTAAGCACAAATGAATGTTCTCTCTCTTTATTTTATTTTTATTTATTTTTTTAATTAAAGGTGTGGTTGAGACAGGTTTGTTTGTGGGGATGGCTGAGCGGGTGTACTTCGGTATGGAGGACGGGAGTGTCAAGACTAGAGACCCTCCTATCAACTAAGAAGATCCTTCCTCTGCTCTTGCGATAGACCAGCCTGCACACCTCAAGTGCCGTTCAAATACACAGACTCTGGCAGCTCTTTCTCTACAGGTTATCTTATTTTCTTTTACAGAAACCGTTAGATATCTGATCAGTATCCTCATACTGCTGTGCACATGAAATATGGATTTTTACACAACAATGCAACATTAGATCTTCAGTCCCTTTAGATATACCTGTTTTTCCTCTGATATCCTCTGTCTGGACAATTCTGCTTATGTTGGGCTGGAGTCTGCAGAGACTGTCCATACGGTACATCTACAGTGTCAGTTTGCCTTCTGTGCTTCTTTACGTAGCCATGAATGTTGTCTTACGTGGGCGTCTGTACAAATGTATGAATATTGTGGCTTGCATCTGTGCCTCCATAAATGTATATTTTCACAAAGCATAGTTGCTAGCCTTACAAATGCATGCAGCTTTTGAGAAAATCTCAATCACACCCCATTGCATCGTTAGTATAGTGTCTGTGGGTTTGTATGATCATTTTGAATCTGTTTTGTTGACTGATTATGACAGATTTCCTCAGACACTCCAACGTGAAACCTCAAGCAAATTGAGTGGCCTTTGCCAGCACACGGCGGTTAGTTTAGTTCAGTGATCAATCATTTCAGAGGATTCTGCCCCTGGATAAAACGCACTGTTTGAAGTTGTGAAATGCCACTCGGCTTTTGATATTGATTTTGTTTTGGTATAATTTTTCGATGTGCCTGTGGCCACGAACACAGTGTTGTTGAGGGATGAAAGCAGCAGTGAGTTGGTGGCACAGCTGAAAGCCTTATCTTCTGTACATGTATTGATCTTTCAGTTCTGTTAATGAAAACTCTTCACAGAGGTCACTGTGATTTTTGGGTATGTACTACTTAAAATACCAGCATGTGTTTTACTCTACCAATTTTACTGTGATTCTGAGATTTTCAAATGTTATGTTCTAGACTGAAAATCAATATTAAAACCGGGCCAATTAACTATAAATTATCTTATTTTGCATCTCGTACTTTATTTAACCCGTTTTTTTTTTAATACCACAAGAAAGAACATACAAAAACAATGCCAGGGGTGAGTACTATTAAAAATACAATTACAGGTTACAAAATCAGGAAACCATTATAAATATGACCCAGTGAGACTGAGTTTTAAGGGCTTTATAACCAGTGTGGCTCAGTTACGCCAAACATGGGTTAAAAGATTATTTAACAAACCACAAGAGGGCGCCATATACATTACGCAATGGCCAGCCTTCAAAACTACAAAAAGTGAACACAGTGAACTGCAATGCTGAAGTTGCCTAAACTATTTGTATTATTTTGTGAAGTGTTATGGTTGTTAAGCTGTAGCAGCTAATAACAAACCGATAAGTGACGTAATATAAAATTAAGTAAAATTAAAGGACAATACTGAACTTACTACAATTTGCGCAACGGATGAGTACATTACTCTTTTCATACCAAAAGTCCCGGAAATAAAACTGTCAAACATGACCTCACTTTTATCTGCAAACAAACGGCCACGTCGTTATTTCCATCCTTGTACTTTTTACCCAATCATATTTCGCTCAGAACGAATTAGCAACGCCCCTCCATTAGAAATCACTGTAAGTATTATTTTGATTGACAGCTTGTCAGACCAATGGGTTGACTAGACTTCTTTCGCGGCTTCCGTAAACATACCAATGAAACATGTTGGAGCCAACACTACTATTTTATTGGCTAAAACTCTACGGTGTGGCCTATAATATACTTTAAAAGACTGCCTTTCCTCCCGCCTATGTTTCTGAGTGACAAGAAAAGCGCCCAATGGAATGAAGAGGCTCGAGCGCCGACCACGTCAACAGACTGCACTGTAAAAGACAGTTGTGGGACGCAATCAAAATCTGCTTAGTAGCCGAGCAGTGAAGTTTGACAACCGCTAGCACCAATCAGCACACACTGCAGGGAATTGCTTCCATGCGCAGCCAATGGGCGTTTGGATACGGGGCGGGGCTTGAGGTTACCACGGCACGGCCAACGTCAAGTATAAAGGGAATAACATGGTGCTGTTGAGTGCATGTTTACGTTAAGAGAGGACAACAGAAAGAGATCTAAAAGCTTACGAGTTTAATTGGAAAACGCCTTTTATAGACTAGTTTTTAAAATTCACTTTATTTTGGTATGTGATTGACTAACTACTCATGTGCCACTTGTCCCAATGGAAAGGGGGTTTCAGTTTGGAAACGTGTGCACATCCCTGCTGCTGCTGCTTGTTTTGAGAACGTTAACGGTTACTTTGCAAAGTCAGTCTCTCTCAGAGAGAGAACTCGAAGTGGCTCCGACGCCAAACACCGAGACGGCGGAACATGCCGCCGTTATGGAGCGGCCACTGGACAGCGCCGGAGGAGCCCCTGGCATCGGAGAAGTGACGGTAGAGGACGACGAGTACGGCTCGACCGGGGAGAGCGAAGAGCCGTCTGGAGACAGCGACGCAAACTTCCACAAACAGCGGAGGTAGGCAGTTTCCACCGAGCCATAGCAGAAGTTTTCGGTTTGTCTGGGCGTGACACGCTTTTTAGGTTGTCACGTTGCTATCTGTAGTCTTATTCAACTTCAGTAAAGTTTGCGTAAGCCAGCTGAGCTGGAGTTCGTGATGGGCGGATGTTTGCAGCAGTCGACCTCTCCCCGCTGGGCCAAGAAGAGGGTATAAATGTGTGCAAATATTTACATTTCCAAATTAAATCCGCGTGACAGCATATCATTTTAGATCGACTTCACGCTGCCATTTATAATATGGCTACTTGTACGCAAAAAAATCTGTTAAGCTAGGAATTTTTCTGTTACTATGGAGATTCAGAAGACTGACAGCAGTCTCAGAGCCAGTGCAGAACGCTTATATCTCGCCTGTCGCACTCAATGGCTTGAGTGTGCGTTTGTGAACTTAAAGAGCGCCTTATGTACTTGGACTGCCTTATGGTATATAAACACAACTGTTTTCTGGAGTTCAAAATTGTTTTACTGCTGTCGCAGCCTGAGGAGGCTGTTCCTGTCTTGAGAACTGCTGCAGTGTTTTGAGTGTGGGCGTGCGATGCATGTCAGCCTGACTGAGTCTGACTTCAATGTTGTTTGTAAACAGACTTAAAGACGCCAAAAAGCGACAGTTTACGGTACCATTAGAGGAGAGACGTCTTTTGAACTTTTAACATTTAACAATGCCGTTTTGAATAGGTTTGTATGGAAAATATTGTTTTCAGACATTAGTTCTCTATTTATACTACAGTTATTACAAAGGAAGCCGGTGTCCGTCGGTAGACTGCGGTCTCTGGAGGCTGCGCTGACGCACTTTAAACCGCTGCTCAGCGCGCAACTACAGACACGTCTCCCCGCGCCCAGACGCGCACTCCAACTTTCGGGATGTTTTGTTTTTGTTTGTGGCGGGAATTAGTCGTTCTGCTCAGCTGGATGTGATATCAGTGTGTTACCGCAACCGAGCCCTCTGCCCCACCTTAGAGAGAAGCAGTGTCGAATAGGTGGATGGGGAGCTCGGGGGTCTTGCTTTAAAACTAATTGAAACTGTTTTGGTGCTTTAGTTTGTTTTTTTAATCTAACATTTTGTCTAAGACCTTTGGAGCTTTAAGGTGAATGTTTTTTCCCCTCCTTGTAAAAATGTTAAGTTTTTTTTCTTTTAGCTGAAGCTGGATATTGTTTTTGGTGGAGATGTTGCTTCTACAAATATGTCACAGGAGCTGATAATATCATTGGGAACACCTGATCTGCTCCACTGCAGTAAAAAATCTGTCACACCTTGCCTTACCATCGACATGCTGTCACATCGACATGTGGCGCACCCATTAATGGAGGATTTTTCCAAACAAGCACAAGTTGGCACCAGAGTCCGGTCCTGATAATTACAGACTCAGGCTATAGAAAAAGAGGTAAAATAGGAAAACAACAACACACTGAAGTACCTAGAACAGACTGTGTTCCAAAAATGAAAATAACATGAGGAGCAGCAGGAAACCCTCACTTGAACTACAGCAAGGAATTTTAGGGTAGATGCGGTTTGCCAGTGCTGAGGATTCTTCTGAAACCTTTGAAGGCAAAAGATGAACAGTTCTGTTACATCTGAAAACTGCTATATATAGATTTGACTCACATTTATGGTTATCATGTTCAGGAAGTGTTGAAGCAGACACCTTTTGGAACTTATCAAGAAATATTTTATTGATATCTTGTTATATTGTTTTTAAAAAAAATAAATTATTCTAATATGTAATTATATAAACAATATATAATTTAATTAATACATTTTTATTTATTTTTTGAATTTATTTTAATTAATTTTTATATCTGATTTAACCTGGGGGTAATTAATTAATTAATTTTGCACTAAAAATGCTGATTTTGCTTTTAAGGGATATTAGGGATGGTTCAAATGAAAATTAAAAATTCTGTTATTTACTCATTTACTTATGTTCTTCCGAATCCATACCTGTACAACTTTCATTCTTCTGTGAAACACGAAAGAAGATGTTTTGAAGAATGTTATTAACATAAACCGTTTTTGTTACAAACAAAAGAAAGTCTCAAGACTTTTAATTTTTTGGGTAAACTATCCCTTTACATTAAAAGCGCAAAATCTGCAAATTTTCGTGCAAAATTATGAATGTATGAGACATACACTTGCACATTTGCAAATTTGCAATTGCAAATTTTGCTTTTGAGCTTTTAATATGAAGGGATAGTTTACCCAAAAATGAAAATTCTTGAGACTTTTGTTTGTGGAACACAAAAGAGGATATTTTGAGAAATGTATCAGGTTTCTTCTTTGGAAGTCAGGTCACAAAACCTGCTTGGTTAATAACTTTCTTCAGAACACATTCGAATGAATGAGACATGCACTTGCTCTGGTATTGCTGATAGCAACGTAGCAGCAGTTATCTGCACACCTGAATGGCACGGACCACCTCCGTTGGATATTGAAAATGCTGCTTGTTTTAAACAGCCTAATAAAGCGAAGATTCATATAATTTGCAGGTTATAGAGGAAATAACTAAAAATATCATGCATGCTTTTTGCAATTCTACACCAACCACAAAGTCATTTACCCAAGAAACAGCCAAAAAAAAAACGTAGTTGGGGTTTATATGAGTGTCAACTTCCTTGCACTGCAAGATATGTTGAAAATGATCAGTGCAATGATGCTTTATCTGTTGCTTATGAATAGCCCGCTGGAAATCCAGTTTTAAACACCACTTCAGCGTTGGTGCTTTAATGTGAAGTTCCTGGGACTTTGTCTTGACAGTAGTCATATATCACTGGAAGGAGGAGCTGGTCTTTGTTTCTGGTGGCATAGTTATATGTGTCATGCACACTCCAGGGAATAGTGTGTAGTGTGTTTAACACTGCATTGGTTCGGTATCTCTACAGGGGTGAGAGTAGCAGCTGCCTTCACACCTGCTGCCAAGATAAAACACTCGCTCACACTTCTACATGTACCCCCCCACATGATCCTCAGTATCAAACCATCTCATGCATTTATGTGCAGTGTTCAAGGAACCATCAATCACATATAAATAAACAAACAAGTGTCTGGCTTTTATTGATAATGCATGAACCAAGAACCACCTTTGTGCTCACTTCTCAGTAACACGGCGATGATAATCAACACCCTCAGGCCTTCCCCGTGACATGGAACGGTTTTACTGGGGGATGGTGTTCTCCTGGGAAAGTTTTATGTGTTGCACTGCATGGTCGACTGGCAAATGGGAGTCTAACCCTGGAGAGATCTACTCACAACAAAAGCAAAGATTGTGGGGAACACTTGTAATGAAGGTGCTCTCATCAACTTGTTCTGTTACTCAGTCCATTAAGTCTAGTGATGGTGGAAGACAAAACAACAACAACATATTGTAAAGATCTTTCAGACGAATCAACCAACCAGACGCCAGTTCCCGGGCTGCTGTTAGAGCAAAGACTAGGCAACACAACTGCTGTTTAAATGCACAGATAACTGAGTTTGTGGTATGTATGTGTTCTCCTTTAAATTGGTTTGGTGGTTCCATTGGTGAACATGATCCAGGTATGGCCTATAGAGTAATGTAGCTCAGCTTTGCCTTGGTGTGTGTATTTTTGGACTGCTGGTGATTCCTGAGGGACCTTTTGGAAGGAACACTTCGCTCGAGGTGCCCTCACTCTTACACACACACAAATACACACTCACGGTGATGCCTCTTCTCCACTGCCTGGTGCAAACTCTGCCAGACGTCTAGCTCCAACTGCCTACTGCTTAGCAACAGCCAATCAGAAGAGCTGAGCTGGCAAACTTGTTGGCCAATTAGAAGATTGGAAGGAAAAAGTGCTCAGAATTTGAGTTGGGGGAGAGAGAGAGAGAGAGAGAGCAGGAGGGAAGGAAAGGGTAGAGTTCGTGTGCTTGTTGTTTTGAGCTTTTTTTGTCTGACTTGATGGTTAGGTAACTAGCGAGAGACTGTCAGATTCGTTTTATATGGTCTCATGATCTGGAGTGAAGTTCACTTTGCGATAAGACTTTATCGTCTTGTAATCAGAACCAAACTTGGCATGTTTTAATGCAAGCTTTTCCACTTCACCTGTGCGCTTCTGAAATATCTCTCAGGCTGTTCAAACCATTAAAATAAAACCAGTTTTATGAACGGCTCGTTTTTTTTTTTCTTTTTTTTTTTTTTTAAGGATGTCGATTCTGTGTTGTTACTTGTAGTCATGTGGCGACACTCACTCTGGACTTGATTGATTTTTGCTCTGTTTGTGGTTTGATTCTTTTAAGCCGTTTCTTCATTCGTTGCAGAGGACACACCTTACTGCACTGCAGCAATGGGTGGGAAGATGGGAGAGGTGTGGCAGAGGGAGAGATTGGGGAGACGAGGAGGGAGAAAGTAAAGGGGGGACATCGAGACCCAAAACCGAAGGCGCTAGGACCCTGTAGTCAGGACCTCGGCTTTCCTGTAGTTTGGTTCCTCACTGCTTAGCAACAACAAATCAGCCACCTAGATCAAGGCCAGGACTCGTCCAATAGGACGAGAGCAGCACCATGTGACAGAGTTTTGATTTCTCCGCACCGCGCACGTTAGAGATAGAAACAGGAGGAAGATGATGAGAGTTAAAGAGGAGTGAAATGACAGAGACTTGTATATGATGGAATTAGTTTGTGTGACACGCCTTTCATGTTTTCTTGTGCAAGTTTGTGGTGGTATTTTTTTCAAAGAGAGTGTTGGAGCTTATTGAAAAATCATACAGGTGTGCTTCACTGTTTGGTTTAGTTTCATCATCAAAATCAGCTAGAAATGCTTTTCTGTGCAATTGCTGTAGTGCAGTTTTTGCAGAATGCACCAAATTTAGCAAGGTCAACTGAGATGGCAGAAGCGCTTATAGTTCTGCATGGAGATAGCAGCTTGGGCGTGTCAGAACGTGACATGGAGTCAGAGGACAGATTAAGCATTCACACACACACACACACACACTCTCACACACACACACACACACACACTCAGACACACTGGGTAAATGCTTTAATCAATACGTGGAGAAAAACTCTGGATGATGGAGGAGACAATGTTAGAATGAATGCAACTTTCTTTAATGGTTTGCATTAGCCTTAAAGTCACAGTTCACCCACAATTTGTGAAACCTTTGTGGAAAATAAAACATTTTGAGAAGTGTCTCTGTGTTGTTTGTACAAGTCAGTTTGAGTCTTATCATTTTTCTAAAATAAAATTTCATGTGCTTGGCGAAAGAAATAAATGCAGACATGTTTTGAAAGATGTCGAGTAAATCTTTTGGGTCACCTGTCCCTTTAAATGCTGGTTATATTTTCTTTTTTGTTATTAATTTGATTTATTTTTATTGTTTTTCTGATCATCTTTCACTTTTACATTAGCACACACATTGTCATGCAGTTAGTCACAGTTTTTTGGTCCACCACACATTCAACAAGTAATGCACAGACTGCACTTTGACTGGGTTGAATGTTGTAGTGAGGGTTTCTTCTTTCTGTAGTGAGATATACGGTTATGGACATCGTGTTTGTGTACTGTGGATGTTGCCTGGGGAAGATGGTACCTCGAAATGCATTGCTGAGTGCTTTGTGTAACACTCCATACCGAGCTCTGCATGCTACTGCAGTGCTATATTTTATTGTGTGCTCACTTAAGCAGAAAATCCATTTCACTTTGGAAACTCCGTGGATTCTGGAGTCTTTATCTCGTCCTTTTTAAAAGATGCCCCTTCTAAATTGTGTTTTTGGAGACTTTTATTCAGCAGAACTTACACTAATACAGAAAATGCATGTGCAATATTTGGGCTTTTGACTTGGTTTTAACTCTTCAGTCTCTTTACTTTCAGTTAATTCTTATGAAAATGTAACTGAAATTAAATTTTTTTAATTTATTTTAAATCAAAGAAAAGTCCACCTGTCTCTCGCCATGGTGTTAAATTATAAACAACCAAACAAATAAGGATATGATGTGGCTGTTTTCATGCTACAGCCTTATGTTATGCAAACCTGTATGATTTTTTTTCTTCTGCAGACCACAAAAGGAGGTATTACAGCATCAGTGTTAATTTTTATGTCAATTTTAGTCTGTTCTTCTAATAAAGCTTTCATGCGGGTTCAAAAGATCTAAGCTGCAGGCGCATTAATGAGAATTTTTTTGGGCAAAGAAGGTCCATTGTCAACAGTGTAGCAGTGCATGAAGCACGGCTTATCTAGAAGTCACTTCTAAACCAAGTAGCTTTATAATGGTCAACTTCACATATTTGAAGCTCTACAAACTTAAATCCAGTGTGAAATCCATGTGAGGGACGCATTCCCAATTCCTATTGAGATGACTACGTTTTGTCTGCTGAATTTCACCCTACAAATGTAAATGTGACTGCACCCTTAGAAGAAAGTGTATGAGAAATAGCAGCCTGGACATTTTTTGAAACATCTGCTTTTGGGTTCCACAGAAAAAAAGAAAGGGTTTAGAATGGGACTGTGAAAAATGACAGGTTTTTAATTTCTGAGTGAACTTTTGCTTGAATCACATTGTTGTATGCTTAATTGCCATATCAGGTTTCTGCATGTTATCCATGCTGAACAATTGTGTCTGCACAAAGTACTTTACTCTGTTAACTTGTCATGAATTCTGCGGCTTCTCCGCAGGGGTGTGCCTCTGTTTTCACAACTTGGCCACGTGCTCCCCATGCCCCTATTGTGCGCGTGTGTGTTTTGCAGTGGTACTTGCTAACTCACACTTGGCTGATAAGAGCTGCTCGCTGTGGCATGGTTACAGTGGGCTTTTTATGTCCATTGGCTGGTGTTTTTTAAAGGAGTGGTTTCTGATTGAAAGTGCAGAAACGCATCTAAGCCCTGATTGGCTGAGGGAAGAGGAAAGCCTCGTGTGATTGGACCAAACCCCTCAGATACCCTGGTTGTTTCTTTTTTTTTTTCTTCCATGCAGTCTGTTTACATCAGGTCTGAGTTGAGAATCTCTCGACCTCCTCTGAGAGCGAGACGAGAGAGTAAGTGAGAGCAAGAGGGAGGGATCACAGGTGTGTGGACGCGCACTTAAGGATCTGTTTGTGTGTAAAGTGCTAAGTGTGTTAAACAGCATGACAAGAATAATGTTGAGAGAAGCAAAAGGGTGAGCGTCATTTGTGAGTGTTCAGACACACTTTTAAAAGGCTGTAAGATAAAGTAAAGCTGCTTTCACAGTTTCATGCAGACATTTGTGTTGTTGAAAACCTTTTTTTAATTTCCTTGAAAATAGTAGTGCATATATTGACATTTGCTATAATTTTAACATTATATATGTGCTTTTGTATTCAACACCATTACTTTGCCCTGCCGATGGTCATAAATATGCCAGATGAGTAAAAACAGTCATGTGACTGAGACAAATAGTAAAGAAACAATGTAGAAAATTGCAAGGGCAGTAAAATGCAATAAAATAAAAAGACAATGTAATTAAAAGTGAACAGATATTAAAATGAAGAGGAAAGTAAAATGCACAAATTACAAAAACACAATGTTAACTAGAGAGTACAAGAGTATGAGTTTAGTTTTAGTGTACCATGTTATCACAAAATTACTTAAACTCATTTTGTGTGCAATGACTTTAATTACATCTCATGGCACTTTTTATGCCATATGTTATAATTTTATCTACACAATTGAATTGGTGTCAGTCAAACTGTTGAATTTCTTTTCAATTTAGTTACAATTTTTCTCAAGCGTTTTTTTTTTTTCTTTTTTTCCTCGTTCTATTTTAGTCCCTTGTACTCCTTTTTATTTTTCCTGAGGTTAAACAGCCTGTGGAATACACTTACTCTTTGATCTCATCCAGAAAATGGGATTTGTTATTCTTCCTTTATTATCTCTCTCTCTCTCTCATTCTCTCAGTTTTTTTTTCTTCTTTCCCTCAATCACTCTTTTGGCTGGGCGGGACCCATGTAGTGTCCTCATTCATTCTCACAATGCCCACTGCTTAGCAACAACCAATCAGCCCTCATATTTTTGGAGGGGCCCTCCAGCCAATCAGGAGTGCTGTGCTATAGCAATTTCTGCTCTTCAATCCTATTGGAGAATGAGAACAAACGGTGTTGGCCCAGAGCATCGGGATGAGCAGAACTGAAGTGCCCTTAAATTCTGACCTCATCAGTGTTGATGTCTGGAGGGATGTTAACTCTCTTAGACTTGATCAAAGCAACTCCCTCGCTCTTAGTCCTGCTCTCTACCCTGCAGGTGCGTTTGCTCCTGTCCATTAAAAAGTTCCCTGGCACTTTAGCCATGAAGTGTCCTGTGTAGACTTCAGTTCTTGTTAGCTTTTATCGCATACTACAAAAGAACAAAAAGTTTGTGATGGTTTGGTGTGCACACAGTTTAATCTCCCAGTTCTCTTGGTCAATTGTAGACATTATAGACATTTAAGAGTTTAGGGGTCAATTCGCCCTTGTAATAAATCCAAAATTATCTGCCTTGGATGAAAGGAAACACTTTAGTTTGGGGACCAATTCTCACTATTAACTAGTTGGTTATTAGCATGCCTATTATTAACATATTGGCTGTTTATTAGTGCTTATAAAAGCGCACATTCTGCATATTTTACATCCCTAATCATACCCAATGCCTAAACTTAACAACTACCTTACTAACTATTAATAAGCAGCAAATTAGGAGTTTGAGGCAAAAATCATAGTTAATGGTTTGTTAATAGTGAGAATTGGACCTTAAAATAAAGTGACTATTATTATTATTATTATTATTATTATTTCCTTTATTTAACCAGGAAATCACATTGAGATATTACTATCTCTTATTCCAGTGAGACCTGGATGATAAAGATGATAAAGAATGACTACTTTCAATGATTTTACAACATTCTTGATTAGATTTCAATATCGTGTAAAATAAGTTTTTTTTATTTATCCATATTTTGGTATTATATTTGCTATTGGCCACCCTACACCTGAAATATTGCCAGTGATATTATAAGAACTTGAAGATTTATTATTATTATTGTTATTATTATTTCTTTTGACAATTCTTTTGGTGCTGAAAACTTTACTACCTGCTTCAGGTATCCACAATATATAGTGTAGGCTAACTATACATTAATAAAAACACTAATAATTTAATACAATTGTTAAATGTCATTGTAGCAAATTTCAAAATGAATTTTATTTCATACTGTATAGCTGTAGGATCACACAGTATATACACACAATTATTTTATTTTTAATTTATTTAGACAAAATAATATTTTAATATTGGCCATGTATTGTTATTAGTCATAATATTTATATTGGATATAATTCATATACATCCTATAATCTCTGTTTCAAGCAAACTTGAAGATGAAGGGAAATGTCTTGTGTACAATATAGAGTGATGGAAACCATTGTCACTTTATGTGAACCTGTGTTTCATGTGTTTGACAGGGCTCTGGTGATCATCAGCACACTGGATGGGAGAATCGCCGCTCTGGATCCTCTAAACCAGGGACGCAAGCAGTGGGACCTGGACGTGGGCTCAGGCTCTCTAGTGTCCTCTAGCCTCAGCAAACCAGAGGTACTGAACACACTTTCTCACAACCTTTAAAATACACAAGCTAATGCTTAACGACCAACAGCTGTGTTTTGGTTAGAAGTATTAAACACTTTCTTGTAGTATTTTGCATTGTGATTCAACATAAGAAGGTTTTCTCCCCAAACATGCACACTGCACATGTTTGTCTGTTGTTCATAAGAGTTTGAGTAAGTGTGTGTCTGTGTCTGTGTGTGTGTGTATGTGTGTGTGTGTGTGTGTGTGTGTGTGGGAAAAGGGAATGTTTGTTTGAACCTCTTTACCCCAGAAGAGAATGAGACATTGCCCAAAGGAAATTGGATCTGAAACAAGTTACACACACACACACACACATGCACACACGCATACACACATAGATCACAGACTCGTACTCTCTAGAGACTGAAGACTAGCCTGGAGGAAGAGCGTTTGGCAGCGATGCACTTATCCGTCTGTGCGCATGCACACATTTACACAAACACACTGAGAAAACATTGACGCTACATTAACAGGCTTCCTCTAATTTGATTTTTGTACATTGTCACACATTTGTTTGATCCATGCTAAGAATTAGTGGTCATGATTTGTTTTTACTGTTATTACAACCCCCCCCCTCCATCTGTATGTGTGTGTGTGTGTGTGTGTGTATGTATATAATATATATATATATATATATATATATATATATATATATATATATATATATAGCTTAATGAGTATGTGTGTGAGTGATAGTGTTGACCCCCTGTCTGGTTTGGCGGTAACCTGAAATGCCTGGCTGCTGTGGGAGCAGCCTCTTCATTGGCTGGAATCTTCCTCTCCCCTCCCCTTTTACCTCTGGGTGCCTAGCAACCAGCCATTCTGATTGGCTCAGATGGTGCCTTGCAAGGCATTCTGCTCGGTGATTAGAGCAGTCTGCCCCCTTCTGATTGGCCCTCGCCATGGCGCCAGTAGAAAGCAGTCACCTATAGCATGCCTCAACAGTAGGAGAGAGGCCAGCAGTAAACAGCATTGTCTGCAGAAACACGCTGTCCCAACACGAGGGGGAGGTGGGATGGAAGGAAAGAAAGAGAAAGATGAGAGGAATGAGGAAAAGAGAGATGAGGGGTGGAGAGGGATGCCACTGACAGTGTGGTGTGAGTCATGCTGAGAGGATTGAAGAATGAGGTAATGCCTTATGTGTGGGATGATGTCATCCATAAGAATGCTGACCCCCCCCCCCCACCCAACAAACACATGCACCCCCTCTCATCTCTTAGTCTTTAGAGTGAACAGTTGTAATTAAGGCACATTAATCCAATGAGCCGAAAATCCGGTATGTCTGCACACTATTCAATGCGCAAGGCCTTTTGTTTGTTTGATTGCAGCAACAAAGGGAATCACTTAATGTGACACACAGGATAAAGGTATTGACAAACTGCCGGGCTTGTGCTGTAGACAAAGTTCATGAAGTCATTTGAATCCCTGAAAACCATGCCCAGGTAACATTTCACATCAAAACAAAAGGAAATTAGGTTATAGTTTATTTTACAGTGTCCTTGTTAAAGTGTAACATTAAGTACAGACTCTTTTTAATTAAAGGATAGTTCACCCCAAAATGAAAATTCTGTCATTAATTACTCACCCTCATGTCGTTCCAAACCTGTAAGACCTCCGTTCATCTTCAAGACACAAATTAAGATAAGGCATATGACTGTATCAAGTTTTCATGTTGTGATTAATTGATAATGCTTTTATCACGGTATACGGTATTATCATGATAATGCAATTTAGTTGTCATGATACAGTATAACACTTTTTTCTTATAACAAAAAGAACTGAATATTTTAAATACAATAAAGCAATACACAAAAACTGTATAAAGTAAAAAAATTCACACAGATTAAAGTGCAAAAGAATGATAAAGACCAATAGGTAACACTTTAGAATAAGATCTCATTAGTTAATCTAGTTAATGCGTTCACATTATCAATGAGCAATAGCTACATTGGCTACAGAAGTTATTAATCTTTGTTAAAAAATACAACTGTTCATGTTTGCTCGAGTTCATTAAATAACACAGTTGCAACTTTTGATTTTAACATGTTATTAAATATTGAAATTACCTAAGATTAATGAATGTTTAGAAGAATTTTTCATTGGCAGTTTGTTAACTAATGAATTAACTAATGTTATCTAATAGAGCCTTAATGTAAAGCGTGAACGAACAATAAAGAATCAAAACCTTTTCAAACAATATCCAGGGCATGTTGTAAAGTTTGAAAATAAATAGCCTATTAAGTCTAAATATTTAAGTATTTGGTGCTGTGATGAACTCTACTTAAAACATTTATATACGTTTCAGAATGTAGTGCAGCTGCCGTTTTTCCGGGGTTTCTGGGGTAACAACTGCTTTTCTGCTGTTCAGCGCCATCTGCTGTCAGAGAGTGAAAGTGCGCTTTCATTCAGTGTCTCTCATGCATTCCGCCATGATTTCTCAAGCCTGTGTTATACTTTCCGCATTAGCAATCTGGATGTGGACTACTTGTATTTATACTACCGAAAGCGTACGCTGGTGGTCCGCTTCCCGGACGTATTCCATACATGCGCAGTATATCGGCTTGAACTGTAAACAAACGTGAACAAACAATTGCCCAGAGTCTATTGCACATCTGGCTGTCTTTATATTGTTTTATCGACGGATTGTACAGGTTCGGGTAGCAACGGGCTTCCTCACACAGCCTGCACATGCGCAGTTGGTGCTTTTGTAGCCTATTGACGCGCGGTCACAAAAAATTAGAGGCACGCGGATGTCCGTGCAGAGCCTCCGCGCACACCCTCCAATGACGATTTTTACGTCACGCATACACTAGCGGACTCACGCATGCGGAAAGTATAACACAGGCTTCATCCGTGCTTGTTTACATGAGTTCACATGCAACTTTGACGCAGCATACAGCAGTGTTGTACATTTTTAACCAGTTCATAGGAAAAGTATTCTTAAAATGCATTTAAAAAATTTGAATAATTTGTAATAAATAATTATTCACGTTTTTTTGAAGTGCCCACGATAACAATATCGCGCATGTTCATTATCATGATATATCGGATTACTGAATACCGGCACATTTCTAATTAAGATATTTTTGATGAAATCCATAGACAGCAATACCACTATCTTTGCTACATATTTGTGTTCCAAAGATGAACGAAGGTCTTACGGGTTTGGAGTGACGTGAGAGTGAGTAATTAATGACAGAATTAAAATTTTTGGGTGAACTACCCATTTAACTACATATTACTTACTATAAGGTTATGGTTACGATGATGGTTTGGTTTACAATGATTACAATTATACAATGATTTTTGTAATTTAAATATAAGGAGGCAGTGCACAAATTTCTTCTTTTCCTGTATAAATACCACTGGGCTGTTGAAGGCTTGATTCTGATTGGATGACAGATGCTTTACAGTGGGCAGTTATCTTTCAGTAAGTGCACAGCTGTGAAGTAGGTTATGGTCTTTTGGCCGCATGACAGTTTTCACTTCACCAAATTATTTCATTTATTTAAAAGGCCATTCAAAAAGACATTGACCAATTAAATGCAACATAAAAGTCTCACAGACGCATCTCTCTCTCTCTCTCTCTCTCTCTCTCTCTCTTACTGCTTATCAGTGGCTCAAGCCTCTGTTAATAGTTCTGTTTTTGAGTTGGCAATGGATGGGACAAATAAAGTAGTTCTACATACACTTCTTAAGGACAAAAAATGCATAAATGTCTTGAAACAAAACTTCTCGAAAATGTCTTGTTGTGGTAGCCATGGTTTAAACAGAATAATTGACGACAGGCCGATGAATTATTAAAAAATAATGCACACCCAAGGTGTAACGGGCACTCCGCTTTGTGTTATTGTTGCATTACCACCTCAGGTATACATTATTTTTCAATAATTCAGTTGGCCTCTTTTTTTGCTTTATATTACAATGGTAAATATGTAAGTATAATAAAAACGGTCTTCATGTTGTTGTTGTTGTTGTTTTTTTTGTAGGTAAGATATAAAACTTATTTCTTTTAATTTTGCGGGAAAATATGACCCTGACATGTTCTTGACAGATTTTGTGAGATTTTCCTCAACAGCACAATGCTGTGCGAACACGCAGTTCTTTGAAGTGTCGTTTTGGTGTGGCTCTTTTGCTTTCTTTTTGGTATATGTCAGTGATGTTAACTTGAGAGAGAGATGGCACTCCACTGATATCTTGAATATCTCATCTGCCGTGAAAAAGGCAAAAGAGCATCAGCGGTTTCACAATGGTGCTGCTTAGTCCTTAAACCCAGAAGAATATTGGCATTTTCCCTCAGAAATTTTTAGAATAAATGTTTTTGATTTATGAGTAAAGTAAGGTCTGTCAATCCGTTCTCATGAGAAAATGTAACTATTTGAATTGTTGATTTCATATGACTTTGTACAATTTTATTTGTTCGAAAACATGCGATTTGTAAAAAAGCAAGCATGAAGGTCCACCCCTAAGCCTAAATCTCAATGGGCCAAAAGCAGATCGTACAAAACATACAAATGAGTTCATAGAAATACATCAACATGGCAAAATGTAAAATGGTTACAAATTGTCAGGAGAGTGTGTTGAACATCATGTGAAGAGACTTTCACTGTTTTCTCTACAACATGCTTAACCACAGGCCTTATTATACTTCCAAACTGAATCATTCTGAAACTCCAGGTTGGCCTACAAATTGATGTCACAACTATATTACGTTAGGTAAACTGTAAATGTTTTGAGTTGTTGTTTTTCATGATAGCATGTCATTTGTAGACCTGAGTGTGTTTATATGATTTTAAACTGAATGTAGGGTGCACTAAAGTGATTTTTGTGCCAGGAAAAGTATGAAATGATATGTTGTGTTTGTGTGCGACTATATGTGTGTGGGAGACAGAGAGATTACCTCCAAACAGGAAAGGGAGAGGGGATTGCGCCTAGCTTGATGTAATGCTATGTGTCAGACTCAGTGGAGCGCTATCGTCTGTGGGAGGTCATTGAGTACAGAGGGATATCCTGCCTACATAGACACACTTCATACTCAAACCTGCTGTGATCCCTTAAGACAAGGGCCAGACTGCCTTTGGCTAAATCTCTCAAATTGAATGTGTCAAACAAGATTCCAGAAGTCATTGCCCACAGCTGAACTAAGTATTTGATTCATGTTGGGCTGCTACAGGCTTCAGTCTAATATCATGCCCATATGTTCCCTACTCTTTAATGAAAATGATGACAAACTAGGAATTATCAAATTTAAAGGAAAGCCAGTGATTGTTGCTCAGTGTGTTCCAGTCACTGATCTATAGTAGAGAATAACTGAGGAAATGTAATGTTTCTATTCACTTGTTATTATGTTAAATACAAATTCAGTCATATTAAAAACATTAGGCTGCTTTTAGCCCTACGCTGGAGTTGGTTTACTTTCCGGCAATGAAACTAAAAGTAATAATGAAATAAATTAGCACGATAATATGGTGTATCGGCGATCTCACAGGCTGGTGATAGGATGATATGATAATTGAGCATATCGCCCAACACTAAATACTTCAGAAATAACAGAATCTTGATTTAAATATTGAGGCCTAACAAAACTACAGGCTCTGGGGCATTTTTCAATTGAAATGCACAAGTAGTTGATGCCAGATTTGCCACTGAAGTGCAGAAAAGGGATGTGTCAAACCAGATATCCCTCGTCAGAGAAAGCATTTTTAATACCAGGCTACCAGCTTGGTCCTTCAGTCCTCCCTGGCATCCAGTGCATGAAAAAATAGATTTGTGCCATGTGTCTTTTTACTGAAGCTTCACGTTTGTTTAAATACCAGAGCACACTGTCATGCGATACTGTAGAGGTTAAATTACACACTTCGTAAAAAGCAGCCGACCTTTTACATTTACAGCTTGTAGTTAAGAGGTTTAAAAGCTGGTCTTCCTTTCATGCAAGCCATAAAACCTCCTTGTGTAATAAAAATTCATTCTCTGAGAAGTCATTTAATTTCATGTTCTTCAAGGCTTCAGGAGCCTCCTTTTTTTTGGATTCTGGGAGTTTTTGGACACTGATTTTTATTTATTTTTTTAAATGAATGTAAAGTAGAATAGTATATTAAAAATAAAGCTATATTAATAACTTTTAACCAGTTGTGAATGTATGTAGTCAGTTCCTCTCAAGTTCACAAGAATGTCCTAGCAGAGTAAGTGTAGCACAGGTGTAGTTCATTAAATTAGCTACTGTTCACTAACTTTTTTTTTTTTTTTTTTTTTTTGCGGAATGATTTGCTTAGTCTGTTTATTTTTCTTTAAAATAAATGTATTCTAAAATAAAGTAAATGTGAAATAAATGTAGTTTTCAAAATAGGTTTTATCCAATGCCATGAAATTCAGATTTTTATTTTTATATATAATTTTTATTCTTTTTAATAAAATTGTGTAAATAATTATATCAATTTAATACATTATTATATAGTTTGATTAATTGAGACAAAGCAATCGATTTTTTTTTGCTTGAGTACTAGGTTTTAAATAGATTTTATGTAGCTGCCACTGTAGATTTCCAGAAGCGCTCTGTTACAGCTAATGACATTAATGAAGTTCTGGACAGCGGCTGGGGTTAAATTTGTGCTCTTATAATTGATTGGCTTTAATTGTTCATTGATTCAGGATGTAGTTGGGCTGAGGATGATTGAAGTCTCACCCAACGTCAAGATCCTGTAGAGCTGGAGATCAGACAAATAGATCACATGATGGATTAACTCAATGTAGCACAGTGATGAGTCATCATTGCAGCACACACACTCTTTAAACCTCTTACCCTCAGTACCACTGCAAGCTCCTCACTAGCCCCGCCCTCCCAGACGTGATGGACAGATGAGCTAATCTCTTCGTTTCTCAGCCAATCACAGCGGCTGTTTTCATTTTCCAGGTGCTTGCTTTCTCAGGGTGTTTCAGCTTCCTATTGGTCCATACCAGGTGTCAAGGTTAGATATAGCACAACAGGAAGTCAGTGATCTCATCTCCCCCCCCCCCCGTTCACTAAAGTGTCTGTTTGAGCTGAGATCACTTTTTGGATTAGGGTCAGTTACAACATCCTTTATATAATGGCCTTTTCTTTTTATCAATGTGTGTGTTCAGGACACTTGTACCCGTTTGTCCCTGTTCATCCTTTAAGGATGTGTCGGATTGTGTAACTCTTCGGACAACAGGAGATCAAGCGCCAAATGTTAATGGCATACAGTGTGATAATGCCACACACAGACTCAAAGCTGATTGGTCAAAGTCTCAGTGTTGTCTGTCCCCTTGTCTCTATCCATCATGATCTGCTCATTGTATCCACCCTGCTGCTGATGATCGAAAACGTGAAATATTTCCCAAGATAAAAATCATGTGCCACTTCGATTTAACACAACAATCAGATCAAAAACAATAAGATTCTCATGACCTCTTTCTGTTCTTCAGATTTTTGGGAACAAGATGTTCATTCCCTCTCTGGATGGAGCTCTGTTTCAGTGGAACAGGGACAGGGAGAGTATGGAGGCTGTTCCATTCAGTGT